>PVKP010017966.1:0-23776 GCA_004027715.1 Plecturocebus donacophilus
CCCATTCTCTCTCCCTCTTTCTCTTCCTCTTTCTTTCTCTCTTTCATTCTTATTTTTTCTTTCTTTTGCTGTTTCTTTCTTTCTCCTTTTCTCTTTTTCTAAAATCTCTTCCTCTTTCTTTCTCTTTCATTCTTTTTTCTTTCTTTTGCTGTTTCTTTCTTTCTCCTTTTCTCTTTTTCTAAAATCTCTTCCTCTTTCTCTTTCATTCTTTTTTCTTTCTTTTGCTGTCTCTTTCTTTCTCCTTTTCTCTCTTTTTCTAAAATCTCTTCCTCTTTCTTTTTCTTTTTTTCTTTCTTTTACTATTTCTTTCTTTCTCCTTTTCTCTCTTTTTCTAAAATCTCTTCCTCTTTCTTTCTCTCTTTCATTCTTTAAAAAAAAAAGAAAGAAAGAAAGAAGGGAGTCAAGAGAAGAAAAAAATGAGATGGAAGAACTAGAAGAGTACAATGATGAGAATCGTGAGAGAGAACTTTTCATAAAGATGAGGGTAGCTGGCCAGGTGCGGTGGCTCATACCTATAATCCTAGCACTTTGAGACGCCGAGGTAGGCAGATCACCTGAGGTCGAGAGATCAAGACCAGCCTGACCAACAGGGTGAATCCCCAACTATACTAAAAATGCAAAACTAGCCAGGCATGTTGGCACATGCCTATAATCCCAGCTATTCGGAGGCTGAGGCAGGAGAAGTGCTTGAACCCGGAAGGCAGAGGTTGCAGTGAGCCAAGATCCCACCATTGTACTGCAGCCTGGGCAACAAGAGTGAAACTCTATCTAAAAAAAGAAGTGAGTGAAGCTAATAGTCTGTCAAATGTTACAGACTGATCAAGGAGACTAGGGTCAAATGAAATGAATTTGACAAGAAGAAAAGTCATCTGTCAACTTTCAGGAATGCTTTTCAAAAGAGAGATCCAAAGCGCCAGTATTAAGAAGAATGGGTCATAAAAATAAAGAGAGATGTTTGGGAAAGAAAGAGAAATGCGACAGGAACACAAGAGGATGTGCAAGGACAATAGCAAATAAACTGAAGTGTACCAGACCTGACACAAAAAGACATTTGTCTAAGCATAATCTCTAATTAACATAAAATACAAACAACCTACACTAACAATGCACAAAAAATAAATAATTGCACAAGTATAGAAGCATTGTCTGGTATCATGATTAAAAGAACAGACTCCCAAGCCAGATTACTTGCATTTGAATTTTTATTTATTTATTTATTTATTTAAGACAAGGTCTCACTCTGTCACCCAGGCTGGAGTGCAGTGGCGCAGTCTCAGCTCACTGCAACCTCCCCCTCCTGTGCTCAAGCAATTGTCTTGCCGCCGCCTCTCAAGTAGCTGGGACTATAGGAAAATACCAGCTAATTTTTTGTATTTTTTGTAAAGACAGTGTTTTGCCATGTTGCCCAGGCTGGTTTCAAACTTGTGGGCTCAATCCCAGATCCACCTGCCTCGGCCTACCAAACTGCTGGGATTACAAGTGTGAGCCACCATGCCCCGACAAATTTGAATTCTGACTCTACCATTTACTAGCTGAGTGACCATGGGCAAGTCACTATACTACTCTGTGCCTTATTTCCTCATTTGCAAAATGGCATAATAACAATAATATCTACCTCATAGTGTTGATAGGAAGATTAAATGAGTTGGTATTTGTGAAGCATTTGGAACAATATCTGGCATATAGTTAAGTACTATATAAGGATGAATTATTATTATCAATATAATAGAATACCTATGGTTATTAAAAATGATATCAGAGAATTTCCAATGATTACCTAAAGTATTGAGACTTAACATTTAACAACACATTGTTAGGTAAGTAAAGCTAGAAAAAGTGTATACATTATGTCATCATAATTTACATGTACAGAATAAAAGACTGAAAACATAACAGAAGGTCAACATGAGTTCATTCAAAAAAACGGGACTGTAGGGGATTATTTTAATCTTTATGCTTTTCTGTATCTCTAAATGTTCTACCACAACAATTTATTATTATAGGTGAGAAAAAATAAACATGAAAATAGAGCATGATAGGCTAAAATGGCTGACTGAATACACATACCTTTAATCTTACTTTCTTCTGAAACCACAGGAAAATTATAAAAGTATTTTTTAAAAAAAATCTGCACAGACAGGGAGAACAGGAGAGCAGATAGCAGTGAAAAAAAAAAAAAAGAAGCCAGAAACTATTGCAGGCAGTGGAGAAAGCTGAGAAGCAACCCAATTTACACTACAGAATCCACAAAAAGCTCAGAAACTGGCAGCAACAGGTATTTCTATGAGTAAAGTGGGGTGGGGTGACTAATGGAAGAGAATTTTGTGAAAGCTTTTTGAGAAGTAGATACATCTATCATCTCCTGCACTCTAACTATAGCAGATATCTGGAGGTTTATTCTCTGGAATGGAGAACATCAGCCATGATTAAGGGATCGGGTACTATATGCAGCTACATGGTACATGTCAAGACACTTGGTTCCTTTCTCCTACACACCTCCCAGAATGCTGGCAGCCAGACATTAACCCTTTAGCCAGAAGATTAGGATTTTCAGGTTTTCTCTGGGAAAAGTTACTATCCCAAGGGTTAAGCCCTAAATATATTGACAGAAGGGGGTCCACTAAAAACAGTGTGCCTAGATCAGAGTACAGTGAAGCTCCAAGTCTATAAGCTTCCCTACATACTCATGACATTCATTTAGTATTTTGTTCTCATGCTTTTCATCATATGCATACATATAACCAGCCATTACCAGACCTTTATGGAAATCCTGTAGCATGAAAGACAGAAATGAAAACAAAAAGGGAAAGTCAGCCTGAAGAAAATGATACTATTTATTGAAAAAAAAATACATGTAGTTAGTAACCTAAGAGAGGTATAATATGATACTGCACTCATGAAACACTAACAAGATGCCTTTTAAAATGAACATTAAGAAAACAAGGCCAGGTGTGGTGGCTCATGCCTGTAATCCCAGTACTTTGGGAGGCTGAAGTGGGCAGATCACTGGAGGCCAAGAGTTCAGGATCAGCCTGGGCAACATAGTGAGACCCTGTCTCTATTAAAAATACAAAAAATTAGCCAGGCATGGTGGCACAAGCCTGTAATCCCAGCCACTCCAGAAGCTGAGGCACAAGAATCTCTTGAACCTGGGAGGTGGAGGTTGCAGTGAGTGGAAATCGCATCATTGCACTCCACTCTGGGTGATGGGGTCAGACTCTGTCTCAAACAAACAAAAAAAGAAAACAGAAAAAGAGCTATAGGGTGCTGAAATCTAACAGTAATAATGACAAAAATCAATATAAAAAGTCAAAATCTAGAAAGCAGAGCTAAAATACAGAGATAAGAATTATAAGAGAAAAAATGAGAAATTTAGAGGACAGTCCAGAGTTCTCAACAAATACAGATGCTCCTTGATTTACAACTGTGTTACATCCCAGTAAACCCACTGTAAGTCGAAAATACTGTAAGTTGAAAATGCATCTAATACACCTAACCTAAACATCCTAGCTTAGACTAGCCTGGGCATTTTGTAGACATACGGGATGCAAAAACACAAAACACAATAGCCAAAAATGCTAGCCACACAGTACACTGCAGAGTGTCTGTTGCTTGCCCTCATGTTGTATATAATACAGTTTATTGCTAGCCCAGGAAAAGATCAAAATTCAAAACTCAAAGTTCAATTTCTACTGTAAGCATATTGCTTTCACACAATCATAAAATCGAAAAATCTAAGTCAAACTATCCTAAGTCAGGGACTACGTGTATCAGCAAACTGAATCTAGCCATACATAAAAAGAATAAAAACCATGACCAGCTTACTCAGAGCATTTTACTTGTATTTATATTACATAACCTCAAGTACCATTTCTTGTAATATTAACTTTAGAGTTTTCTTGTAAATTTAATGATAACAAGCATTGAAATTAATCACGACTGGTCAAAAATAGAAATCAAATCAATGGAATTCACCATATTAATAAACTAAAAAAAAATGGTCATCTCAACAAATGCAGAAAAAGCATTTGACAAAATCCAAAATCTATTACTTATAAAGTTCTCAGCAAAAGAAGAATAGAAAGAAACATCCTCAACCTGACAGAGTTTATACATGAAAAACCCTCAGCTAACATACTTAGTCATAAAAGACTAGATGCTTTCTCTCTAAGATCAGGAACAAAGCAAAGATATCCATTCTTACCATTTTTCAATATCATATTGGAAGGCTAGCCAGTGCTATAAGGCATCATCAACAAAAAAAGCATCCAGGTTGGAAAGGAAGAAATACAAGTCTCCATTCACAGCTGACATAATTGCACACACAAAAAATCACAAACACTACAGAAAAGCTTCTAGAACAAATCAGCGAGTTTAGCAAGGTGAGAGGATACAAGGGCAATATATTGAAATCAATTATATTTCTATATCCCTGCAATGAATAACTGGAATTCATTTTTTATAATACTACTTATAGCAACAAAGAAAAGAATGGAAAGGAAGAAAAAAATATGTAGGTATAAATCTAACAAAATATGTGCTGGAACTACAAAACGCGAATGAAAGACACTAAAGAGGACCTAAATAAATGGAGAGAAATATTGTATTCATCGATTGGAAGATTTCATATTATGAAGCTATCAATGATCCACAAATTGATCTATAGATTCAATGCAATCATAATCAAATTCCCAGCAGGACTTTCTGTATATATTAACAAGCTGATGCTAAAATTTATATGGAAAGAAAAATAAACAAGAATGGCCAAAACCATCTTAAAGAAAGAACAACAAAGTTAGAGGACTCACATCACCAGATTTCAAATTTTGTTACAAAAATGCAGTAATCAGTCTGGGCGTAGTGGCTCACACCTGTAATCCCAGATCTTTGGGAGGCCGAGGCAGGTGGATCACTTGAGGTCAGGAGTTCGAGACCAGCCTGGCTAACATGTTGAAACCCCATCTCTACCAAAAATACCAAAATTAGCCAGGTGTGGTAGCAGGTGCCTGTAATCCCAGCTGCTCTGGAGCCTGAGGAAGAAGAATCACTTGAATCTGGGAGGCAGAGGTTGCAGTAAGCTGAGATCACGACACTGCCCTCCAGCTGGGTGATAGAGCGAGATTCTGTCTCAAGAAAAAAAAATTCAGTGATCAGGACAGTATGATATTTGTGAGATGATAGACACATAGAGCAATGCAACAGAACAGAGTCCAGAAACTGGCCCAACATATATGGGCAATTGATTTTGACAATGGTGCAAAGGTAATTCAATGGAAAAAGAACAGTCTTTTCTACAATTAGTACTGAAACCATAGGGCATCCATAAACAAAATAATAAAAAAAATCTTCACGCCACAACTCACATATACCCAAAACTTGGATCACAGGACTAGACATAAAACATACAACTATACATCTTTTACAAGAAAACAGAAGAAAATTTTGTGATCTTGAATTAGGCAAAGAGTTTTTAAATACAATACAAAAAGCATATCTCTAAATGAAAAAAAATAATAAATAGGACTCATCCAAGTTAAGTCCTTTCATTCTGCAAAAGATCCTTTTAAGTTATTAAGAAGATAAGCACTGAGAAAATATTTGCAAATCGTATATCTCACAAAGGACTTGTGTCCAGAATACATAAAGAACTCTCAAAACTCAGCAATAAAAAAAAAAAACTACCCAATTAAAAAACAAGCAAAAGATCTAAACAGACACTTGACCAAAGAAGAGACATGGACAGCAAATAAAGACATGCAAAGTTCTAAAACAACGTTAGTCATTACAGAAATACGAATTCAAACCACAATGAAATACCAGTACACATCTATTAGAATGAGTAATAGAAAAAAAACTGACAATACCAAGTGCTGGTAGAAATGTAAAATGGTAACAACCACTTTGAAAAACAATTGGGCAGTTTCTTTCTTTCTTCTTTTCTTTCTTTTTTTTTTTTTTTTTTTTTTTTTTGAGATGGAGTTTTGCTCTTGTCACCCAGGCTGGAGTGCAGTGGCATGATCTCAGTTCACTGCAACCCCTGCCTGTTGGATTCAAGTGATTCTCCTGCCTCAGCCTCCCGAGTAACTGACATTACAGGCATGAGCCACCACCACACCCAGCTAATTTTTGTATTTTTAGTAGAGATGGCCAGGCTGGTCGCAAACTCCTGACCTCAGGTGATCCACCCACTTTGGCCTCCCAAAGTGCTGGGATTACAGGCATGAGCCAAAACCCTCAGCCTGGGAAGTTTCTTATAAAGTAAAACATACTTTTCATATGACCTAGCAATTCTACTCCTAAGTATTTACCCAAGAGAAATGAAAACTTATGTTCACATAACAACCTTTTTTATGAATGTTTTACAGCAGTTGTGGCAACATTTATTCATAACCACCAAAAACTGGAATAACCTAAATGTTCTTCATCTGGTGAATACATAAACTATGGCACATCCCATACAATGGAATATTACTCAGTAATAAAAAGTAAGAAGTGAAATAAGCCAGATCCAAAGTGCTCTATATAACTCACTCTATGGTTTATTTATATGACACACTGAAAAAGGCAAAACTCCAGGGGTGGAGAACAGATCCATAGCTGCTGGGGTTTCAGGTGGGGGAAGGGATGGACTCTTTCTGCATCTGAATTCTGGTGGTGCTTACATGACTCTATGCATTTGTCAAAACTCAAAGCATTGTACACCAAAAAGAATGAATTTTTTAAATAAATATATATATTTAAATAGCATGTCTGTGTGTGGTTCTTTGCATTATGTGAAAACTGCAACATTATCTCAGGAATAAAATATATAATCACTTTTTAATTTACAAAAAATAATAAAAAGCCTAAGTGGTGGGCCCAAGGGGTAGGAAGGGAAGCTCTGAATATATTTATAAGCAGAAAAAAAGAGCCTCAGTGGAGAGATAAGGTAGATATGCAAGAAAAGGAGCAGTAATGAATTGAACAAGGCTGTGAAAGAAATGGAAAGGAATAGAATCGAGCACAAAAGTGGCCAAGTGCTAAGTATCTTTCAAAGCATAAATTAAGCATCATTACCTCCACGAAGCCTTCCCAGGAGCCCCAAAGTGAAAATTACCTTTTCCTCCTCTGAAACTCCACATCACTTTAAACATACTGTCTGATAAACTCTTCATAATTACTATGAGATAGGATTATTTCTGTTTTACATGTCTTATCTCCTGCTCCTTCCCCAACAACTCACTAGATTATAAATTATTTGAAAGCAAAGCTTCAGGGAAAATTTATATTTCTTTCCTCCACAGTGCCTTGCATTATGCTTTAAATATGGTAAAACTGAAACCAAAACAAAACCACAACAAGGATGTTGAGTAAATAATGCAGAGAGTAGTAGACGGTTTACCTACTGATTCTTGCATGTGATATCCCTTGTATTACAATCCAGTATAATGACTTTTGCACAATGGGACTTTTGTTGTCAAACATATTCAGTTATGGATTCATCTGAGTCTTAAATTTGAAGCAATAAATGTTTGAAAAATTGTCAAGGACATCAGTTACTTACATAAATATATTTAAAAATTCTCCTCAGGAAAGACCACCCATTCTAATTTCCTTGAAAAGTTATAGAAAAAGCAGATGGCTCTACAAGATTGGGGATGGGGGGCACATTAGGCTCATTTTAAGTAAGTCAAAAATTCTGGCCAGGCATGATGACCTCATGCCTGTAATCCCAGTACTTTGGAAGGCCAAGGCATGAGGAGCACTTGAGGCCTTGAGGCTTCGTTCGAGACCAGCCTGGGCAACACTGCAAGATCCTGTCTCTATAAAAACTTAAAAAATGAGCCAGGCATGGTGGTGCACGCCTGTAGCCCCAGCTACTTAAAAGGTTGAGGTGGGAGGATCTCTTGAGCCCAGGTAGTCGAGGCTACTATGAGCATGATTGGGTCACTGCCCTCCAGCCTGGGTGACAGTGAGAACCTGTCTCAAAAAAAAAAAAAATCTGAGGTACACGTATTTAATGTGCAAGTTTGTAATGTTCAGTTTTATCGATGATCTTTCTTTTCTTTCTGCACATATGCTAACTCATCTTTCAATGATCTTATTTCTTTCCCTGGAGTTTAGGGGAAACAAACCATATGTAGATAAAATGCTATCAGTCTACTGAATATATCACTGAATTGCATCATTGATGGCGTTATACTCAGTTACAGAGCATTATGAATTCATCTACTTTCATTTTGTCACTAGTCAGTATATCATGTCCAGGTAACTGAATTTACTCTGTAAAACTTACAGTGTAGGACCTCTTTTCCTATTATGATACACTTCCAGCATCAAGGACACGGAAACTTTGTTACCAATAGTAAGTTAAGTACCACATAACAATTAAGATATAATTCATTGGCCGGGTGCAATGGCTCACGCCTATAATCTCAACACTTTGGGAGGCCGAGGCAGGCGGATCACCTGAGGTCGGGAGTTCGAGACCAGCCTGACCAACATGGAGAAACCTCGTCTCTACTAAAAATCAAAAAAATATATATCAGCCAGGCATGGTGGCGCATGCCTGTAATCCCAGCTACTCAAGAGGCTGAGGCAGGAGAATCGCTTGAACTCGGGAGGCAGAGGTCGCAGTGAGCCAAGATTGCACCATTGCACTCCAGCCTGGGCAACAAGAGTGAAACTCTGTCTCAAAAAAAGAAAAGATATAATTTATTACTACTTCCTTAAAAACAGAATAAAACAAAACAAAAAGACTGTCCTTCAGAACATATCAAGGAGTTAATTTTTTCTTGTTATGAATGAATGAAACGTGCTATGGCCTGAATTGTGCACATCCCGCCCCCTAAATTCATATGTTGAAGCCTTAACCTCCAATGTGATGATACTTAGAGATGGGCTTTTGAGACCTAAGTAGGTTCCTATGATGGGATAATGTCCTTATAATTAGAGATGGCTGGCGCTCTCTCTCTCTCTCTCTCTCTCTCTCTCTCTCTCCCCTCTCTCTCTGTCTCTCTCTCTCTGTCTCCCCCCCAAATCCCCCGCTCTTGCCATGTGAGGACACAGGAATAAAGGCAGCCATCTGCAAGCCAGGAAGAGGGCTCTGACCAGATGAAAACTATGCTAGCACCCTGTTTTTGAACCACTCCAGCTATGGTGTTTTGTTATGGCAGTCCAAGCTGGCTAAGACAAAAACATATTAAGGAATTTGGAGATGAAATCCTAAGCAATTCAGCACTTTATCAGTGAAGTATCGCAGGAAGAGAAATGGATACGATGTAGGAGAGGGGACACTGAGTTACACAGCCTGGCCGTATTACTGACTTCATGTGAGACTCTGAACAAGTTGCTCCTTAGTTTGGCTACAGATTCTGCATCTATTTAATTAGGGGACTGGATAAGCTACTCTCACAGCCACTGCACAGCATCACTCCCACCCTCACTTTGACTATGACTGTACCTTGAAACTGCAGTCACTAACGACACTGCAGTAACTAGGTGAGACAGGAAGAAATAATCACTGAAGGCAGCAACAAGGAGAATAACAAAGTGTCGTGCATAAATTGCAACTCTAGCATGACATAGAATGCAAAATGTATAACTGAGATAAACATTTATGAAATCTGCTTCAAAAACAAATATCAAAATTGAATACTAGCCAGGCGTGGTGACTCATGCTTGTAATCCCAGCACTTTCCGAGGCCGAGGCAGGTGGATCACCTGAGGTCAAGAGTTCGAGACCAGCCTGGTCAACATGGCAAAACCCCATCTCTACTAAAAATACAAAAGTTAGCCGGGTGTGGTGGTGCACACCTCCAGCTACTCAGGAGGCTGAGGTGGGAGGATCATTTGATACTGGGAGGTAGAGGCTGCAGATTGTGTCACTGCACTCCAGCCTGGGTGACAGAGTGAAACCCTGTCAAAAAAAAAAAAATTGAATACTGCAGCACCATCATCATCTCTTTGTGCTAAAGCTTAAGATGTACAAAAAAATTAAAAGAATACAGATACAAAAGAAAGAGAATGCTACAACTACAGAAAGCACAGTGGTCATTCAGGTCCTGCCCACTCTTTGTTACAGTATATGATGAATTTTTTTTCCCAAGATGAAGTATAGGGAAGCATATAATTACACAGGGAGAAGAGAACATGCGACACTAACCCCGGACATAATAGTGCTGTCAGCAAAGCATTTGTCTTCCACTTAACACCTCTAAATGCTCAGGAAGTAAAAAAACAGAACAATTACTTTAGCAACTTGATTCAGTCCACTTTACAAATACTTTAGAGTAATCAAGTCACAATTACATTTTCATAGGTAGGCTAAAATTCCCCCATGCAATTTTTTTTGTTTTATTTTACAGTCTTTTAATTTCTACATTTAACACAGCAACTTCCTTGAATAATAACAGCTGTAATGCTTACTCTTATACATTATAAGAGGGTAGGGGTTCCCAGAAGGACCCATAACACAATGGCACAGGTCATAAAGCTCCTCCATTGCCAGGAGAAAGAAAACCAAGGCAGCCCAGACCTAAGGGCAAAAAAATGAAATAGAAAACCAGCAACAATAATAGTCTCAAAAGTACATAGGACTTTATAAGAAATTAAGCACAACCTTATTAAGACAATATATGAAACAGCACACAAGGAAATTATCTAATGGAAGTACTACCAGCAAGGGATGCTACAAGTAAATGTTATTTGCTTGGCTAAGTACTTGACAATTTTTGTTAATGAAAAGGTCTAATTCTCCATTCAAGGTAAGTGGAAGGAAGTTTTCATAAGTTGAATTAGCCTTAATTTCACTGTCTAATTCAAAATAAAACAAAATATTTTCCCCTTTCACACTTCAATAGTCACTACTAAAAAACAGCAAGTCTTTTTTTTCCCCAAAGAAATTTCCTTCTGTTTCCTTTTATTCAAGGTGACGGATAAAAAAATCTAAGTAAGACTTGGTCTCAGGAAAATATAACCCTAAAAGCTGATCTTTGAAATTATCATTGACATCTGAAACACCTAATGAGCCATTTCTTACAGCAGCTTTGTTTACGAAAATCACTACTCTGGCTGTCAAAAACTGACAAGCTCCATTTTTAGTTTATAAATGAAGGCGCTAGGATTCATCAGCCATTGTGAGCCCACTACAGATGCTATTCCATTTATACACTTAAAGACCAGCACTTAGGCTTGCTGTAGCATTTCAAAATGCTAGCTTTTGAATCATGAACTCCCTTAGCCCACTTAAAATATGATTCTACTCACATACTGATTTTAAAAATGCATTTATTTTGCAAAGCAAGGAATATGCGTATTGGAGTTTACAGTAAACTATTCAGAACTAAAGAAGCTATGGAAAGTGCTTGATACAGGAAGATACTTAGACTCATATCCTTAATTTGAGAAGACAGAAATGTAAATGCTACAAAACACAGATTTTCACAAACTTTAGGGTATAATTTTCCAAGTCATTCTGTACAAAAGAATCAAAGTTCAACATATGCCAGCAGCTTACTACTCATCTTTAAGACATATCTGCATGTACTCATTTAAAGTAATAAATGTCATAAACAAAACTTGTATTCTTTGACCCAGGAAGGCTGACAGCAACATTGTACTCTTTGGGGGCCTGAAAACAACTGCATGAATCATCTTCCAGCCAAACTCCTGCTGGGCATCCTCCTACACATAAAGTCTCTAATAAACATACAAGTTACTGTAACAGAAAGTTACAAGAGCTCTGAAAGTTAGTTGAAATGGAATTTTCCTTTAAAGGTGGACTAACCGGAAACCAATGGCTCATTATGAATTCAACAGGTATCTGGAAGGTACATGATATTGCCACACAAATAAATCACTCCCTTACTTGAAGTTTTGCATCAGAGGGAGTGTGTTAATTACATAAAAGACAAAACTGGTCAGGCACAGTGGCTCACACCTGTAATCACAGCACTTTGTGAGGCCAAGGTGGGTGGATCACAAGGTCAGGCAATCGAGACCATCCTGGCCAACATGGTGAAACTCCGTCTCTACTAAAAATACAAAAATTAGCTGGGCGTGGTGGCACACACCCGTAGTCCCAGTTACTCGAGAGACTGAGGCAGAAGAATCACTTGAAGCCAGGAGGCAGAGGTTGCAGTGAGCTGAGATTGCCAACTGAGGGAGACATCGTCCCAAAACACACACACACACACACACACACACACACACACACACACACACACAGCTGATTTGCCTTTCATGAAGAAAGCAAAATGATTTAACCTACATAAGGAACTTAACCAATGTTATGACAATTAAAAATTGACCAATACACAAGTGGTCACAAGAGTCAAAACAGTATAAACAGTATAACCTAAATTATAGTGTTTTGCAATGTTTGATATCATTATCTCATACTTCTAATCAATGAAAATCCTTAATAATGATATTTTAAGAGGTCAGAAACACTTCAAAATGATATAATCAAGAAGTTGATAATGAACAACTCTCTAATAAACCTCTCTGTTGTTTTAAAAAATTTATTCAACTCTGTACTTTCTGATTTGGTGTAACATAGAAAATTACTAGGCATAAAAAATGTGTTGTATTCAAGGTGCTATACTCTAAGTAGAAATATAACATTGATGAAAACTGGGCAGAATAGGCACTTAAGTATTTGCTGAATCAAACATATGCATTTTTACTTACGGGAGAACTCATCTGATTATATCTGATAATATCTTTGTGGAGAGTCCTTAATATGATGATAGCCAGCGTTCCAGATAAGAAAAGAATAACAACAAAGGAATTCATAATACTAGAAAATTTGAGAAAGAAAAAAAGAGAAGTTAAATCTCAAACTTCCTAATTGAGCACTAAAAAAAATGCATGTACATATAAAAGAAAGACATTCAAATTATCATTATGTCTAAATTTAGATCAATGACTGAATGCATCAATATATTAAATGAACTTAAAGTTACCCTACGAAAGTGTATTACAAATAAAGTAATAGAACAACACCATTCTTAAGGTTATTTTTAGAAAATTTTAAGAGTCCATTTTCAAAGAGAAATAAGAAGAAGTGAATAAGATCTGTAACACAAACGTAGTTTCGGAGCATGGAACTGGCAACCAAAGTTCGGGAGACACAGGTTGAACAAATGGCTTACTGGCTTCTTAGCCAGTGGATCAAGGCCACAGTCTTTATTACTCTACGAGCTTCAGGGCAAAGACCCCAAGGACCACTTATCTACCAGCTCTTACTTACTGTTTCTAAAACGCAAACTTAACCATCCCCAAAGCAAAACCAATGCCTTCTGCCATCCCATCTCCCCAGCCAAATCCATACACACCCGAAAAGTTTCACCAGAATCTATGAAAAGTCCAGCACTGTTTTAGTGAGATACCAATAGGACTGATGTCTAAAATGTCTGTTAAATGTCCTAAGTAAATTAAATCATTACAGAAACTAAAATACAGTACATCCATTGTTACAATACTACTACTAGAATTAGCCCTCATAATCTATCTAGAAGCCTTTCGCTTTTACAATCCCTTTGGAGAAACCATTTAAATAAATTGTATCTGAGGAGACTTCTCGGTGGGTAACAAAATGGGATTAAACTGTTGCCCAAACAGAAGCCTCTCTGGAAAAGCTACCATAAGAAGAAAGGGGACAAGGAGGAGGAAAATGAGGAGGAATAATAGGAATAAGAAAAGGAAGGGAGCCGGGCGAGGTGGCTCACGCCCGTAATCCAAGCACTTTGGGAGGCCAAGGTGGGCGGATCACGAGGTCAAGAGATCGAGACCATCCTTGCCAACATAGTGAAACCCTGTCTCTATTAAAATACAAAAATTAGCTGGACGTGGTGGTGCGGCTCACCTGTAGTCCCAGCTACTTGGGAGGCTGAGGCAGGAGAATTGCTTGAACCTGTGAGGCGGAGGTTGCAGTGAGCCGAGATTGCGCCACTGCACTCCAGTCTGGTGCCTGGTGACAAAGTGAGACTCTGTCTCAAAAAGAAAAAAAAGGAAAAGATAGGGAAGGGTATTTTCATTTTAAAGTCAGTAGGACTATAAGGAGAATCATCACTTCAGAAGACCATACTCATAGTATCACACCATTCCTTACTTTTACTTTTTTAATTTTTAATTTTTATTTTATTTTTAGAGGCAGGGTCTCTCCATGTCACCCAGGCTGGTCCTGAACTCCTGGTCTTCAGTAATCCTCCCACCTTGGCCTCCCAAAGCCCTGGGATTACAGGTGTGAGCCACCACACTGGGCCCTTACTTTCATTTTTACTTTTGTAATCTCCTTTAACCCATGATTGCCTTAGTACAAGATATAAAGTCAACAAGGAATAAAATACTATACAGACAAGTTCATTTCCTTTTGACCAGCTTCTCTGTTCAGTCTCCTGAGTTACTAACTTATCCTCCTCCACTCTCAGCACTTTATCACAGCCCCAGTCATTAATTATGTTTTCAATTGGTCCATCCTTCAATAGGTCCATCCATGTGAAACTACTCTTTCCATAGTCACAGACTTCTAACTCTGTGGTTTCATCCTGTTGAAGATTCCTGAAGAATCAAGTCTTTTCACTCTGGGTCCATTAGAATGTAAGCTTCACGCAGAGAGAAGCCTCCTCTGCTTTATTCACTGTTGAGCTCAGAGCCTACCACAGCATTACAATAGGGACTAAAAAGAGTAAATGTTCCTTCACTGGTAGACACTGTCTCCTCTCGTCTATATGACCTGCCTTGATTTCACAGCCACTTGAAGTTGTGGGTTTGTCATATGAAATCCTTTCACCCTTTTTCTGACCCCTTCCCAGATTTTTGTGACATCCCTACCTTCCTCTACCCCAGCTGGTTACTACATTTCCTAACTCTCTAGTGTGCCTGAACTTTTTGAACCCACAAACAAAAGCTTCCATTCCATTTTATTTTTCATATCTTGCACAGTGTCAACTTCCGCAGTCATAGCTTGCTGACTCCCCAACCCAATAACCATTTCATGCAGACATAGTATCTCCATGATATTTCAGGTTTCTCTTTCCCTTCAGCATAAATATTAACATATTTAAAACGCATTTCTGGTGTTTTTTTTTTTTTTTTTTTTTTGAGTCAGAGTCTCACTCTGTCGTCCAGGCTGGAGTGCAGTGGCATGATCTCGACTCACTGCAACCTCTGCCTCCCATGTTCAAGTGATTCTCCTGCCTCAGCCTCCTGAGTAGCTGAGATTACAGGCATGTGCCACCACACCTGGCTAATTTTTGTATTTTTAGTAGATACAGGGTTTCATCGTGTTGGTCAGGCTAGCCTCAAATTCCTGACCTTGTGATCCTCCCGCCTCGGCCTCCCAAAGTGCTGGGATTACAGGTGTGAGCCACCATGCCTGGCCCATTTCTTTTTAATTGGGTATGTGGGGACTTGAAGGGAGAAGAAGAGAGAGGAAACTACAGTCACAGAGAAGGAAAAAGATGTAACCCCAGATCATCTGTGATAACAAAATATGTTAATTTAGATATGTATATTTACATCTTCTACCTCAAAACTACTTACTTTTTACTTCATGAAGTACTTACCTAAACCACTATATGTTGGTATGAGGCACAGACTCCAAAATAGAATCCCACCTAGAAGCCTACTTGACAGTTTTGTTTTCATAAAACAGGATATAAAATCATATGACCAAATGTTAGTTGAGATTTTGCTGGCTATAATCCTGAAACCAATGGAAAAATGACTCTACATGCACTTTCTCCATTTCTTTACTTGTAACTTCATGGAATTATGTGATCTACCTTGACTTTTTTTTTGAGACAGTCTCACTCTGTCACCTAGGCAGGAGTGTGGTGGCACAATCTCAGTTCATTGCAGCCTCTGCCTCCCGGGTTCAAGCAATTCTCCTGCTTCAGCCTTCTGAGAAGCTGAGATTACAGATATGAACCACATCCAGCTAATTTTTGTATTTTTAGTAGAGATGGGGTCTTGACATGTTGGACAGGTTGGTTTTGAACTCCTGACCTCAGGTGATCCACTCACCTCGGCCTCCCAACGTGCTGGGATTACAAGCATGAGCCACGACACCCAGCCTTCTTATTTTCATTTCCTAATATTCTACCTCATTTCAAAAAGAGACTATGAGGAAATAATTTTAGCTTGCTGCTATTCATCAGTAATAGCATCTCTTCGCTACTACTTTTCTGTAACCCTAAACCCACTCCATACTTCATTTCATTTTGTCCCTTTTGTCCTGATCATATTTCCATCTGCAAAGGTACACAAAGGTATAGATAATGAGAGTCAGTGTAGCTTTGTTTCTAAATGTAAAAATGTAGAAGCAACCAAATATGCCCATCACAATGAAAATAAACTATGGTAATCCATGCAAATAACATGTAACCATTAAAAAGAATGATGTGCATCTATAGGTGACGATGTCTCTATGAAATAGCATTGAGTGAAAAAAGAAAGGTGAACAGTATGTGTGGCAAGATTCCATTTTCTCCCAAGAAGATGATATGCATATCTTATAGGTACAAATATTTTTCTGGAAGGATAAATAAGAAAAAATAATGCTTATACTGTTAGATGGAGAGAGTAGGAATTGGAGGGTAAAGGAAGGGAGAAGTTTACTTATACCTTTTCTATTTGGTTTGAAGTCTTCCCGCATGCGAATATATAAATGTTATTGATATTATTACTTAAATTCAACTAAAAGACAACTTGCCTCACTGCAACCCACCAACTCCACCCTCTGCAAATAGGTTTGTTATTAGGGTATTTTGTTTGATTATAAAACCTTGTTTAACTTAACCCATCATTTTGTTTTTTGGTTTTTGTTTTGTTTATTTGTTTGTTTGTCTGTTTGAGACAGAGTCTCGCTCGGACACCCAGGCTGGAGTCCAGTGGCACGATCACAGCTCACTGCAGCCTCAACCTCCCCAGCTCAAGTGATCCTCTCACCTCAGCCTCTCAGGTAGCTGGGACCACAGGTGTGCGCCATCATGCCCAGGTAATTTTTTAGTTTTTTTGTAGAGACAAGATCTCACTATGTTGCCCAGGCTGGTCTTAAATTCCTGGGTGCAAGCAGTTCATCTACCTCAGCCTCCGAAAAGTGCTGGGATTACAGGCGCAAGCCACCATGCCCAGCCCATTTCTTATATTCTACATTTTTTGTATGTTAAGCATTTTGTTGGAGGCTGAGGTGGGAGGATCACCTGAGCCAGAGAGTTTGAGGCTGCAGTGACCTGTGACTGCGCCACTATACTCCAGCCTGGGCAACAGAGTGAGACCCTGTTTCAAGGGAAAAAATGATTTTCTTTTATGTTGTAGTTTTTCAGTACTGAATAAAACATAAGAAAATACAGTTATAAATCAAGTTGTTTCTGCTGAGTGATCAAATTCAACTTGTCAAGAGCTTTAAGATACTGCCAATATATTAAGATCTTAAATGATAATCCCCAATAAACACTAAAGCCTTTAATGCAGTGTTATTACTCCTCAAGTCCAGGCACTGCCACTACTCTTAGATAATTTTTATGTTGCCAGGGCTGGTCGTGAACTCCTGGGCTCAAGCAATCCTCCCACCTCGGCCTCCCAAAGTGCTGAGATTACAGGCAGGGAGCCACACTGCACCCAGCCTTAAAAAAACTTTTCTTTAATGGGTTTTAATCCTACAGTAGTTTTGAGGTAAATCCTGATGACCATGTGACCATCGTTAACACTACCAGCGACAGGACAGGTTAGCAGCCTGTACCTCTTCATGTATTCCTACCAAGAATGCACAGCCTGCATCTGGTCAGGAAGAAACATCCAAAAGACTCAACCTGACAGTCATCCTACAGAATGTAAGGTCTATCCCCTTTGAAAATTTCAAGAATATGGAAGACTAATGAACTTAGTCCAGATTGGAGGAGACCAAAAACATAATCCTGGATAGGACTGTGAATGGAAACAGAAAGAGTGACACTGTTGACCAGCTGGTAAAATTTGAATGGCTGGATATGGATTGAACAGTACTGATTCCTGATTTGGAGAATTGTATGTTAGCAGGAGAGTGACCTCGTTTTGAGGAAGTACCCTCCGGAGTGTTTAGGGGTGATTAGATAGCCTCTAGCTCTCAAAAGATTCAGAGAAAGACTAATGATAATGGACACCCACACAGAAGAGTGAACAATGAAGCAAATGAGGGACATTGCTAACAATCAAAAGCATCTGGCGAAAGGGACTACAGGAATTCTTTGTCCTGTTATGGCAATTCTTCTGTAAGTCTGAAACGTTTCAAAATGAAATTTTTTTAAAAACCTATAAGAAAATCATAATTTATAGAACTGATAAATCACAAGGTAAATACTTCATGAACAAACTTATCCACTATTAAAATATTGTTGCATTTTTGTAGGAACTCCTTCTTTAAAAAATATTTTTGCAACAGTAAAATGTGACTTATTTTGTGAAAATCTGAATTACATGCACCTCTTTACCAGCCTATCCATTGTTTTAACTGAGTTCATTCATATCAAGTCTTAAAAAAAAAAGAGCAGTACTTTCAAATATGCACTACAAAGTTTGGATTTTAAGTACAAAGAGAGCCAGGACAATCTGCAATTGCTATACAGTCGTTTTTTGCACCAAACATTGCCATCTACTGGAAATAACAGACCACAACACATATTACTCTTCCCTAGGAAAGTAAAAAATTATTTGAAAATCTTAATGCATATTTGAGAACAAAACGACAAATGCAAAAAGATAACTAAGTGGTAGAAACTATTTTTAATCCATTTAAAATGAATGAATGTTTTTTTTTATTCTTTTATTTTTGTTTTTGTCTTTTTGTTTTTTTCCTTTTTGTGGAGAAAGGGGTCTCGCTATATTGTCCAGGCAGGTCTCGAACTCCTGGGCTTAAGTTATCCTCCCGCGTCTCCCTCCCTAAGAGCTGGGATTACAATTATGCTGCATCTTTACATCCTAGAGTTTCAAAATCTTTTATAAGACACCAATTCTCATAAAATCATATGAGGTAAAAAGGTCTCTAACGTTGGTAATAACGGAGGCACAAGAAGCAAATGCAGAAACAGACAAGACTTCTTGATCCATTACACAGTACCCTATCATAGATATCATTCAATAAAAATTCATGTAGGGGGCCTGGCGCCCCAGCACTTTGGGAGGCCGAGGCGGGCGGATCACGAGATCAAGAGATCTAGACCATTCTGGCCAACATGGTGAAACGCCGTCTCTACCAAAAATACAAAAAAATTAGCCGGGCTTGGTGGCACGCGCCTGTGGTCCCAGCTACTCCGGAGGCTGAAGCGGAAGAATCGCTTGAACTCAGGAGGCGGAGGTTGCAGTGAGCCGAGATTGCACCACTGCACTCCAGCCTGAGCAACAGAGTGAGACTCTGTCTAAAAAAAATTTAAATTTAAATTTAAATTAAAAAAATATGCAGGGATTCAAAAAAGAATCAAGTTGGCTGGCAGCTTGATCTTCTAGTTCAGTTGTTCTCAACAAGAGAAACAGCACCCTCTAGGGGGCATAATGAGAATCTGCGGCGACGCTGCTGATGTTGAGGATGGGAGAACATCGTATGTCCTGCAAGGCACAGGGAGACCCACACAACGGAGACTTGAGAACTGTATAGTGTCTTACAACTCTTTCAAATGCCCCAATCAACTTTCATGTGGGTGCAAAACTGCCTATGATTATCTGAGCCTAGATTCTAACTCAGCTCCATCTTTTTTTTTTTTTTGAAACAAGGCCTCTGTCTGTTGCCCAGGCTGGAGTCCAGTGGTACAATCACTGCTCACTGCAGCCTCAACCTCCCAAGCCTCAAGCAATCCTCAAACCTCAGCCTCCTGAAGTAGTGGGGACCACAGGTGTGCCACCACACCCAGTCAATTTTTTTTTTTTTTTTTTTTTGAGACAGGGTGTCACTCTGTTACCCAGTCTGGTCTTAACTCCTGGGCTCAAATAATCCTCCCACCTCAGCCTCCCAAAGTGCTGGGATTATAGGTGTGAGCCACTGCACCTGGTCCTAACTCCCTTTTACAGATAAAGTATTTTTATACAGTTTCAATCTTCGTTGATATTTTTTCCCAAGAACGCAACTACCATGTCAATTGAAGGAAAATGGTACTATGTTTGGCCTTGGAATTTTGTCAAAATTTATCATTTCAGAAAATCATGGCATCATTTAAAGCTATCTGGTATTCGAGCAACCAATGCATACTATTCTTATATGCATGTGTTGCCACATTTACAATAATTATACCTACAGGTGCAAGCATCTGGCAATGACTGAAATATATACCTAAATCCATATTTTATTAAAAGTTACTTCCCAGCGAGGCGCAGTGGCTCACGCCGGTAATCCCAACACTTTGGCAGGCCAAGGTGGGCAGCTCACTTGAGGTCAGGAGTTCGAGATCAGCCCGACCAACATGGAGAAACCCCATCTCTACTAAAAATACAAAAAATTAGCCGGGTGTGATGGCGCATGCCTGTAATCCCAGCTATTCAAGAGGCTGAGACAGGAGAATCGCTTGAACCTGGGTGGCAGAGGTCGCAGTGAGCCCAGATCACACCATTGCATCCCAGCCTGGACAACAAGAGTGAAAATCCATTTCAAAAAAAAAAGTTACTTCTCTTTTGTTTATCCTTTATATTGTAGTTAGAATATTATATTGATGTTTATTGAAACTATGTATATAGACATGTTTCATTGTTTCTTACCTATTAGCATCATTTTAGAATAGTAAAAGGAGAGTTATAAACTATTTGTTATTGAAAGAAGACATCAGCCAGGCGCGGTGGCTCACGCCTGTAATCCCAGCACTTTGGGAGGCCGAGGCAGGTGGATCACCTGAGGTCAGGAGTTCAAGACTAGCCTGGCCAACATGGTGGAACCCCACCTCTACTAAAAATAGAAACTTACCCAGGTGTGGTGGTGCATGCCTATAATCCCAGCTGCTCGGGAGGCTGAGGCAGGAGAATTGAATGAACCCGAGAGGCGGAGGTTGCAGTGAGCCGAGATCATGCCATTGCACTCCAGCCTGGGCAACAAGAGCAAAACTCCATCTCAAAAAAAAAAAAAAAAAAAAAAAACTACATTTTTAAAGCAAAATTTTGTGAATAGAAACACCTTACCTAGGCATTCAATAAACTCATAATAGGCAATCAGTTCATAATAGGCACTCAATTAACATGTTACATTAATTGATAAAAGGTCTTTACTCAAATGTTAATCTTTATGACTCATCTCTCCTGAACAAATGTATTATAAACTCCAAATTCAACACCCGTTTGGGAACCTGTATTATTTTCTGAAAACATTAAAGTGCATTCTCAAGACAGTTAATTTAAAAACAAAATAACAGGCCAGGAGTGATGGCTCATGCGTGTAATCCCAGCACTTTGAGAGGCTGAGGCAGGTGGATCACTTGAGGTCGGAAGTTCGAGACCAGCCTGTCCAACATGGTGAAACCCCATCTCTACTAAAAATACAAAAATTAGCCAAGCGTGGTGGCCCACACCTGTAGTCCCAGCTACTCCGGAGGCTGAGGCACAAGAATCGCTTGAACCTGGGAAGCAGAGGTTGCAGTGAGCCAAGATTGCGCCACTGCACTCCATTCTGGGTGACAGAGCGAAACACCATCTCAGAGAAAAAAAAAAAAAAAAAAAAAAAACTTTTCAAACTAAATTATTATATTGCCTCTGAACTTCTCTGTGTCTAGGCTTGATCAGGGGCTCAGGCTCACAAGCTCAGCCGATGATTATAGGCTCTGGGTCCAAACAGCAGTTTGCAGGTGGCTGCAGCAAGGTGGGATGACAGGTACAGGAGAAAGGCGATGGTGATTCAGGTGACTGAAGAGCCACAGCTGTTGCATGGCTCTGACATCTGTAAGTGGTTCATCGTGTGCATAGAGTTCGGCTTCCTGTCCATGTTCCCCAGCCCCAACCCTGTGCATCTCCCTTCTCCACTGGCCACATGAATGTCTTTGTGTACCGTAGCCAGGCATGGTGCTGTGCACCTGTAATCCCAGCTACTCAGGAGGCAGAGGCATGAGAATCACTTGAACCCAGGATGCGGAGGCTGCAGTGAGCCAAGATCACACCACTGCACTCCAGCCTAGGTGACAGAGTGAGACCCTATCTCAAAATAAATAAAAAGAAGAAGTCTTCGTGCAAAATAAGCACATCTAAGGCAGTGTAGTTCTCTCAGTCAAAAGGCTAGACTCAATTTGTCCCAGGATCTGGTGAAATTTTCTGTATTGAGAATAAGAAGGAGCAAAAGGAGGGGAGGAAGTCATGTAGAAGCACAGAGGAAAGGGAACAGATGATACACATGAGGTGGTTTAGATCCGTGCCAACATGGCAGCCATTGGTCATATGTGGCTCTTCAGCACTTGAAACGTGTCTGGTCCTAAGGGGATGAGCCGTGAGTGTAAAATACACACCAGATTTCAGACTTTGTATGGTAAAAAGAATTAAGATATTTCTGTGCCCCAAAAGTGCTATATAAACACTGTATTCTAGTGAATAAATATATTTCTCACAAGGATATATGTTAGCAGTTCCAAAACTATGTGTGAGCTAGGGTGGAATAAATAAGTCAATGCATCATAAATAATGAGAGCCAGGTTTCTTACTTTCAGAGAAAGAAATTACAACTAAACCAGGGGAGAAGGCTAGAATAAATGCTGTGGTGCTGGATGACGGTCTGAGATAATGTATGAACTCATGTTTATTTACTTATTAGCTTTTATATTTTTCCATGAGCAGTTAGCAAGTAGTCTGCAGGGTGATACTATAGACCATAGGGTGTACAGTCTACAGAGTGATACCTTGCCACCATGAAACTAACCATTTCCCCAACACTCATTCCCCTACAATTTTAACATTCATTGATCATATTGACCTGAATCAATATTTAATTGGAGGTTGAAAAACTAGTGATGTTCAAATTATATCATTCCCACTGGAACAATTCGATAAGTGATGACTACGTACCCAGCTAGTTGACAAAATCCTTCATAGCCCGTAATGTAGGTTAAGTTATTTTGTAACTTATAGTTACCAAGATATGAAGCTTTGCTTCTCATTTGTACACTGAAAGTTTGAGCTATGTTGCAGGTTCAGTAGGATTTTGTGAGCTACTCTAAGACACAACCACCATGGGTACCTGAGGTAGCCAAAATGGCATCCACAGTGGATCTAAATGCTACCCTAAGAGAGCACTCCAGGTCAGGCACAGTGGCTCACACCTGTAATCCCAGCACTTTGGGAGACTGAGGTAGGTGGATCACTTTAGACCAGGAGTTCGAGACCAGCCTGGCCAAAAAGGCAAAACCCCATCTCTACTAAAAATACAAAAAAAAAAAGAAAAAAAAAAAAAAATAGGCCCGCCATGGTGACTCACGCCTATAATCCCAGCACTTTGGGAGGCCGAGGTGGGCGGATCATGAGGTCAGAAGATCGAGACCATCCTGGTTGACACGGTAAAACCCCATCTCTACTAAAAAAATACAAAAAAAAAAAAAATTAGCTGGGCGTGGTGGCACACACCTGTAGTCCCAGCTACTCGGGAGGCTGAGGCAGGAGAACTGCTTGAACCTGGGAGGCGGAGGTTGTGGTGAGCCAAGATCGCGTCACTGCACTCCAGCCTGGGCAGCAGAGCCAGATTTGATCTCAAAAAAAGGAAAAAAAAATAGCCAGGTGTGGTGGTGCATGCCTGTAATCCCAGCTACTTGGGAGGCTGAGGTGGGTGGATCACCTGAGGTCAGGAATTTGACACCAGCCTGGC
>PVKP010017966.1:23876-45180 GCA_004027715.1 Plecturocebus donacophilus
AAAAAAAAAAAAAAAAGAAAGAAAGAAAGAGTACTCCAGAGTCTAATACATTTGTAAGTGCCAAGTTAGACTCAGTTAAGACATTTCTTTATTATGAATGAGATTAGGAGACTTTCACACTTCACTAATGTGCTTTGTAAAGCTGAGAAAGGAGGTAGTAGAAAGTAACATTTTCCAGACTTATTTGACTAGACTAGTGTTCTACACAATGCACTTTGGGAAATGTTTATGTGCGCCATTAAAAAAAAAATTTTAACAAAAAAAAGCATTTTTCCAGCCTGCATAGTTCACTGACCTCCCTTTCTGCCTCTGCTGCCACCATGGTGCCCATAAAGCTTGTGGCGATGGGGGACCAAAAAAAAAGAAGCAAGTTCTAAAGTTCACTCTTGATTGCACCCACTCTGTAGAAGATGGAATCATGGTGCTGCCAATTTTGAGTAATTTTTGCAAGAAGGGATCAAAGTGAACAGAAATGCTGAAAGCCTTGCTTGGAGAGGTTGTGACCATCAAAATGAGCAAGAGCAAGATCACTGTGACTTCTGAGATGCTTTTTTCCAAAAGATATTTGAACTATCTCACAAAAAATATCTGAAAAAGAATTATCTACTTGATTAGTTGTATGTAGTTGCTAACAGCAGAGAGTTAGGAATTAGATTACTTCCAAATTAACCAGGATGCAGAAGAGGAGGAAGATGAAGATTAAAGTTCATTTATCTTGAATATTTTGTATGAGTTCGTTCTCTTTTTCAAGGTGCTATTAAATTGTATGAGTTCTTGAATAAAACTTGGGAACTAAAAACAGAAAGAAAGCATTTTTCAACCCAAGACAAGAAAATAAAGAAAGCACCATTAGTGATATATGTCACTACTCTCCCTTGACCCCCCTCCCCAACTATAACAGCCACGTTTTGGCATTCAGATAAATAATACATGGCTTAGCATGTTCTCACTGCATAATCCTCTCTCTGCATGCATGAGCTATTGTTTTACAAGACATTTACAAATCAACTACCCCCTAGATCTGGGAGAACATATATGGGAGAGAAGGAGAAATAGGAAACATTATATGTGTAGTACCTGCTAGGCACTGTCCTAAATATTTCATGTTAGTGGCAGGATGCGGTGGCTCACGCCTGTAATCCCAGCACTTTGGAAGGCCAAAATGGATAGATCACCTGAGGTCAGGAGTTTGAGACCAGCCTGGCCAACATGGTAAAACTTCATCTCTACTGAAAATACAAAAATTAGCCAGGTGTGGTAGCGCATGCCTGTAACCCCAGCTACTTGGGAGGCTGAGGCAAGAAAATCGCTTGAACCCAGGAGGCGGAGGTGGCAGTGAGCTGAGATCGCGCCATTGCACTCCAGCCTGGGCAATAAGAGCGAAACTTCATCTCAAAAAAACAAAACAAAACAAATATTTCATGTTAGTTCACTCCACCCTCAGAGCAATCACATGGGGTGAATATTTTACCTCCATTTTACAAATTTGGAAATACAGGCACAAAATAATTTAACCAAGTTCATACAGCTAGTAAATGGCAGAGCCAAGATTCTAATTCAACTGTGTCTGATTCTTTCCAGTGTAACACCTCTGGAAGCCAAGGGCCTTCTAGGTACACTAAAAAAGTTTCAATGAAGCCAGGTGCAGTGGCTCACACCTGTAATCCCAGCACTTTGGGAGGCCGAGGTGGGCGGATCACCAGAGGTCAGGAGTTTGAGACCAGCCTGACCAACATGGAGAAATCATGTCTCTACTAAAAATACAAAATTAGCCAGGTGTGGTGGCGCGTTCCTGTAATCCCAGCTACTCAGGAGGCTGAGGCAGAAGAATCGCTTGAATTCTGGAGGCGGAGGTTGCGGTGAGCCAAGATCATGCCGTTGCACTCCAGCCTGGGCAACAAAAGTGAAACTCTGTCTCTAAATAAATAAATAAATAAATAAGTTTTAATGGAAAAAGAAAATTCCCTCTTCTGGAATTCCTTCCAAGATTAGACTTGACTGTTGAGGAACAAGGGGTTGAGACCTAACCTGAAATAAGGGAATTTTCCAAATTCTTCCATTTGGTATGGCTTTTTTATTATTTATTTATTTATTGAGAGAGAGTCTCACTATGTCGCCCAGGCTGGAGTGCAGTGGCACGATCTTGGCTCACTGCTAAAACCTAGGAGGTGGAAGTTGCAGTGAGCCAAGATCGCACCACTGCACTCCAGCCTGGGTGACAGAGCGAGACTCCATTTAAAAAAGAATTATAATAATATTATATTCTCAATCACTGAAGAAAGATTTATTAAATGTCTTCAGAGTGCATTTCACTCTTTTTTTTTTTTTTTTTTTTTTTTTTTTTTGAGACAAAGTCTCACTCTGTGGCCCAGGCTGGAGTGCAATGGCATGATCTTGGCTCACTGCAACCTCCACCTCCCAGGTTCAAGCAATTCTCCTGCCTCAACCTCCTGAGTAGCTAGGACTACAAACATGTGCCACCACACCAGACTAATGTTTGTATTTTAAGTAGAGATGGGATTTCACCATGTTGGTCAGGCTGGTCTTGAACCCCTGACCTCAGGTGATTCGCCCACCTCTGCCTCCCAAAGTGCTGGGTTTACAGGCATGAGACACCGTGCCCCGCCCCTTCAGAGTGCATTTCATTCCTTTCCCCAGATTACACTTCTGTATTTCATCCAGAGATTAGAAGACTGGACTATATTTATTGGACTAGTAAATTGCCTGTTTTCATCCATTGTACTTTGGGTAAACTGCAGGATGTAGGATCAAGTAATTCTGACCCCTAGCTGAATGATTCAAGGCACACACACATTTCTAACACAAATTGTTCTCATTTTCTTTACAGTGACTCTGGAGGCAGAAAATATAATAGACCCTTATGATAGAAAGCCAGAATGGTATAGTAGAAAAACTAAGAGTTTGGGGGCCAGACAGACCTGGGTTTAAATATTACTTGCACCACCTGCTAGCTGTGATCCTGAGAAAATTACTTTAGCTTGCTGGGCTTCAGTAGCCTCATTTATAAAATGGAGATAACCACTACAGGTGATACATAGGGACAAAAGCGAGGTATTCCTAATGTGGAATTGCTTTCAGAATGAGATTCAGAAGAATCATTTTATAATGGCTGTCAGGCCATCTACAGAAATGACACAAACCAAGCATAATTTGTAAATGTTTCAGGAGATTTGAGGCCTAGCCCCAAATAAGGTGATGAGGGTTTGGTCTCAGGAAAGCATATCTGAAGCTATAAAAAATAAGCCTTAGATGAAACTGAGTGTAACAAAAGCTCAATCAAGAAAATGATATACAGCTGGGCGCGGTGGCTCACGACTGTAATCCCAGCACTTTCAGAGGCCAAGGCTGGTGGACCGCCTGAGGTTGGGAGTTTGAGACCAGCCTGGCCAGCATGGTGAAACCCCATCTCTACTAAAAAAATACAAAACTTAGCCAGGCATGGCACCTGTAATCCCAGCTTCTCAGGAAGCTAAGGCAGGAGAATCCCTTGAACCCAGGAGGCGGAGGTTGTGCTGAGCCGAGATCGCACCATTGCACTTCAGCCTGGGCAACAGAGCGAGACTCCATCTCAAATATATATATTTTATAGACCGTATATCATATATATATATATATATATACACACGTATATATGCATATGCATATATATATATGATATACGGTCCATAAAAGACTATATGTGTATATATATATATCATATATATATATGATATACAGTCTATAAAAGACTAAAAAGGAAAATACATAGGTCTACATAGTCATAAAAGGTTTTCCCTACTAAAAGAATGTCCTAAAATCAGTCCTTTGGTGAAGTACCACTAATACAGTCTGGGGCTAAGAATACCTGACCCGTGAACACAAACATCTGGTCCATGGGCAAGTAAAGAGTGTCGTGAATATCATCTTTTAATATCCCACTTCCGGCCGGGCACAGTGGCTCATGCCTGTAATCCCAGCACTTTGGGAGGCCGAGGCCTTTGGATCACCCGAGGTCAGGGGTTCAAGATCAACCTAGCCAACTGGGTGAAACCCTGTCTCTACTAAAAGCAACAAAAATTAGCCGGGTGTGGTGGCAAGTGCCTGTAATCCCAGCCACTTGGCAGGCTGAGGCAGGAGAATAGCTTGAACGAAGCGGAGGTTGCAGTGAGCCGAGATCGTGCCACTGAACTCCAGTCTGGGTGACAGAGTGAGACTCCATCTCAAAAAAAAAATCTCACTTCCCTTTACTCTGGGCTCATATGCTTACCAAGAATGTTTCTATTTATTCTATTTTATTTATATTTGCTTTCTCATATATCTTTATTAAATGCAGATGTGCTGACCAGCTAACATTAATGGTGTGGCCCTCTAGGTACTTCTATTTCTCCATATAAATTAATAAATTAGTACTCTGGCAAGTACATTGGACCCAAGAGTTAGTATGGCTCTATCTCCCTTTGGTATACTTGCAAAATTAGAATTCAGAAGGAAGATTTTAAAAGACTGAGAAGAACCTAGTATTGCTGAGTGCATAAAGAAACAGCAGATCCTCAGACCTAGAAACCTTTCTGGAAACAATTTTGACAATGTCTTATCAAAATGCATGCACTCTTTTAACTGAATAATCCTACTTCTGGGAACTTTACCCCAGGAGATAAATACATGAGTTAAAAAGTGAGGATGTTCATTAAAGCACTGTTTATATTAAAAATTAGACTTCTGGGTTGTTTTCATCGACAGGGCACTATATAAGTCAATTATGGCCTAATCTATAAATTGATTAAAAATATATTCTCTGAGCCAGGCATGGTGGCTCATGCCTGTAATTCCAGCACTTTGGGAGGCCAAGGTGGGCAGATCACCTGACATCAGGAGTTCGAGATCAGCCTGGCTAACATGGTGAAACCCTGTTTCTACTAAAAATACAAAAAATTAGCCAGGCATGGTAGCACACACCTGTAGTCCCAGCTGCTCAGGAGGCTGAGGCAGGAGAATCGCTTGAACACAGGAGGTGGAAGTTGCAGTGAGCTGAGATCACACCATTGCACTCTACTTTGGGCAACCAGAGCAAAACTCCATATCAAAAAAAAAAAAAATGCGTGTGCAATCAATAAAAAGAAAGATATAACCTCATATTTATTGACATGGAAAGATATCCATAACATACACATTAAGTGAAAACAACACATGTAGTAGAATCCTGTTTGTACAAAGCTACATACCTGTGAGCACAGCAGGCAGTGTTTCCCTCAGATAGATGATAGATAGATAGATAGATAGATAGATAGATAGATAGATAGATGATACATAGATAGATGATACATAGATAGATAGATAGATAGATAGATAGATAGATAGATAGATGATAGATAGATGATAGGTGATAGGTGATAGATAGATGATAGATAGATAGATAATTTTTTTTGTTTTTGTTTTTGTTTTTGAGACAGAGTCTCGCTCTGTCACCCAGGCTGGAGTGCAGTGGTGCGATCTGGGCTCACTGCAACCGCTACCTACTGGGTTCACACGATTCTCCTGCCTCAGCCTCCCTAGTAGCTGGGATTACAGGCACCTGACATCATATTTTGCTAATTTTTGTATTTTTAGTAGAGACTGGGCTTCACCATGTTGGCCAGGCTGGTCTTGAACTCCTGACCTCAGGTGATCCACTCACCTTGGCCTCCCAAAGTGTCCCTCATATATTATATAGAACATTATATTCCTATGAGTTTCTCCATGGTCTATGAAACGTTGCATATTATAATTATCTTCTGAAAAAAGTTACCATGCTCTTTAACACAGTGAATACTCTTGAAGTGTTTTAACTTTGCTTAACCTAACATTACCCAAAATAACCTCACCATAGAATCCTTTTATCACAGAATATCTTTTAAAATACCAAGAGATTGGGTGCAGTGGCTCATGCCTGTAATCTCAACACTTTGGGAAGCTGAGGCAGGCAGATCACCTGAGGTCAGGAATTCAAGACCAGCTTGGCCATCATGGTGAAACCCTGTCTCCACTAAAAACGACAAAAATTAGTTGGGCATGGTGGTACATGCCTGTAATCCCAGCTACTCAGGAGGCTGACGCAGGAGAATTGCTTGAACCCAGGAGGCTGAGGTTGCAGTGAGCCAAGACTGTGCCACTGCACTCCAGCCTGGACGACAGAGTGAGACTCCATCTCAAAAAATAAACAAATAAATAAATAAATAATAAAAATAAAATACCCAACAAAAATAAATAAAATAACAGACTACTGGTTATGGAAAACCCTCTGTGAAACACAGCCATCACAGAATATTCACTAGAATGTCTATAGTATATCTCTTTATATCTTTTTTTATTTGTTGAGACAGAGTCTCAGTGTGTTGCCCAGACTGGAGTGCAATGGCATGATCTCAGCTCACTGAAACCTCCACCTCTTGGGTTCAAGCAATTCTCTTGCCTCAGCCTCTTGAGTAGCTGGGATTACAGGCATGCACCACCACGCCCGGCTAATTTTTGTATTTTTAGTAGAGACGAGGTTTCTCCATGTTGGTCAGGCTGGTCTCAAACTCCTGATCTCGTGATCCACCCGCCTCGGCCTCCCAAAGTGCTGGGATTACAAGCATAAGCCACCGCGCCTGGCCTATCTATATCTATTTTTTCACCAAAACTACACACCATCTTTGTGAAAAGCAAAACTATTTGTGAAAGAAAAAAGTCTAGAAATACAAACAATGATGAATGCCAAGTATTGGGAAGCTACTCTGTGTCGAATACCATGCTAAGGGCTTTACATATTCTGAAAATGAGAATTAAATGACATGAGAAGAAACCGAGACTCAGACATCATGTGACTTACCTAAGCTCATGCAGCTAGTAAGTGGCAAAGGTGCAACTTGAATCACAGGTCAGTCTGCCATTGTCTGTGTTCTTTTCTCTACACTATACTGTGGCTCTTCTGTGTGACATTCTTCCTTTAAGGTCCCACTTGAGCAGCCAGCCAGCCTGCCAACCCCAGAAGATGCCCCTCCAGTTCTCCGTGTACCTCTTTCAAACCTCAAACCTTCAACATGAAGTAAGAGAAAGTAAAATAGCTGGCACAGTATCCAAAATGTAGTAGATTTCATACAGTAATTCCTATAATGACTGTCCATTAAATTGTTGGAACAGGAAGAATTTACCTGCTTTCTTGGGTTCTTAGCTGTGTTATACACTTTCATATTAAGGAAAATTTAGGCTTTAATATTAAGTACATGATATTTATTAAAAAATTAAGATGATGGCACAAAGCACTTACTTCAATCTCACAGAATAAATGTAAGGCACATTCAACTTATCTGTATATTCTCCAGGAATTTCCATAGGGGGTCCAATACAAGTGAGGTGGTTTTCATCTGAATGCTTACAGCTAATAAAAGAAAAAGGAGAAGGGAAGAGAATTTGTATGTGAAACTGATGTTGTAAAACTTCCAATTCATGGCTATTCAGGCATGTAACAGGATGGAAAAATAGACTTTTCATTATATTCTACATTTAAAACTCTTTATGATTTAAAATTATTTTGTATTGAAATGTCCTCAACACTCAAATGAGACTCAATACACTACCCCAAATTCAAAATTTAGGAATTTTCCCTGTGCCTATAGGTAGAAAGAGGAAAAAAAAAAAACCTGTCAGCAAATGGCCTTTTCGTATTTCATATCATCTTTTTTCAATATACCACGTAACCCATCTTGTAACCTTAACTGTGTGACTAAAGAATTACATAGATGAAGCAAAATTTGTATTTATAAGCACCCAGAGATTTGAGGGCCTAGTGTGTATAAAGCACCATGCTTAGAAATGAAAGGGACTGAAAATATAATCTACATGACCTTTTTGTCTGAAAAATAGATAACGTATTAAAAGTAGAAGACGGAAACAAACTAGAGAAGTTTGAAACCAGACAGGAGTGATGCAGCGGCAAATGCCTGGTCAGGGATGTGGAGACTCTTTTACTCCTCAAAATGTAAAGAGGAATAAAGGGGAAACAGGAGAAAAATCAAAAGGAGAAACAGTGATGCTTCCCTTTTGACTTACTTACTCAGCATACAATTTATCCCTTGACTTGTGTGTAATAAATAACAGGCAATCCTTATGGAATTGTCTATACGTGTGTATGCATAATAAAACCATTCACTCACAGTAGTGAAAATTACTGATGTGCACCTGTTTCTATTGGTTTTGTAATCCTAGTGCCTGGTACATAATATGCCCTTATAAGTGTTTGTGGACTGAATAAATCGTATTTAAAGCCAGAAAACTTCTTTATTGTTTTATTTTATTTTATTTTATTTTAAGACGGAGTCTCACTCTGTCACCTAGGCTGGAGTGCAGTAGCACGATCTCAGCTCACTGCAACCTCCGCCTCCTGGGTTCAAGCGATTCTCCTGCCTCAGCCTCCCAAGTCGCTGGGATTACAGGCGCCTGCCACCATGCCCCACTAATCTTTGTATTTTTAGTGGAGATGGGGTTTCATCATGTTGGCCAGGCTGGTCTCAAACTCCTGACCTCAGCCTCCCAAAGTGCTGAGTTTATGGGTGGGAGTCACCACACCCAGCCCAGAACACATTTTAAAACAGCTATAAATTTTTAAAGTTATGATTTTTCGTTTTTATTGTTTGTTTTTAATTCTCTTTAGCCTTATAACCATGAAAATAATAATGATTGTTAAGGCTCCAGATCAAAATGTAACGCTAAAGAGAACAATCAAATTACTACATAATAATCCACATTAAGGTTTACTGTGTAAGTACAGGCCTTGAACCTAGTATAGAAAACATCTGCATTTTATATGAGAAAGATTATGCAACAAAGACTGTGTTAAGAGCTCTCGCCGAAGTAGAAGCCCTATTTTATGATAAACCACTGGCCGTATATATGAGCTGCATAAGGGTTTACAGGACAGTTTCAGAACTTTGGCTTTTACTCTAAGTAAACTGAGAAGTCACCGGAAGATTCTGAGCAGAGGATTGAAACAAGCTGAAATTTCCAAAGGAATGCTCCAAACACTGTATTGAGAACAGACCACTGCAAGACAAGGGGAGCAGCAGGGAGGCTAGCCAGGTTTTTGCAGTAATCCAAGTGAGGTAAAATGACATCATGGAGTTGAGGTAGAGTTGAGAAGTGGTGGATTCTGAAATATTTCGAAGGGAGAGAGCCACATGGTCTGTCAAAGGATTGGACTGAATAGGGGTTATGAGTGAAGAGTGAAAAAGTGGAATCAAGGGTGATGCCATGGTTTGGGGCCTGAGCAACTGGAAAGATAGAGTTGCCGCTTATTGAGATGGGAAAAACAACAAGGGAAGCACATCCAAGTGGACATGTCCTGGCCAGGTGCGGTGGCTCACACCTGTAAGCCCAGCACTTTGAGAGACAGAGGCAGGTGGATCATTTGAGGTCAGGAGATCACAAACAGCCTGGCTCACATGGTGAAACCCTGTCTATACTAAGATTGCAAAAATTAGCTGGGCATGGTGGTGCACGCCTGTAATCCCAGCTACTCAGGAGGCTGAGGCAGAAGTTGCAGTGAGCAGAGATTGTGCCACTGCACTTCCGCGTGGGCAACAGAGTGAGACTCCATTTCAAAAAAAAAAAAAAGAAGTAGACATGTCAAGTAGACAGCTAAATATACAAGCCTAGAGATCTAAGAGTCATTACGGTAACACCATGAGACAGGTAAGACCACCACAGTACGAGTATAACTCAAGAAGATAAAAAGTTCAAAGACAGTCTAAGGGCCCTCCCATATTAGGAGTTTACAGAAATGAGGAGGAGATTAAGAAGTGACCAGTGACATAGGAAACCAGAAAAGCATGGTAACCTAAGACTCAAATGAAGCAAGTATTTCAAGAATAAGAGGCCAAGTTCACACTTGTAATCCCTGCATTTTGGGAGGCCGAGGAGGAAAGATGACTTGAGGCCAGGAGTTCAAGACCAGCCTGGGAAACATGACGAGACCCCATCTCTACAAATAAAAATACAGCCAGACACAGTGGTGCATGCCTGTAGTTCCTGCTACTCAGGAGGCTGAGGGGGGAGACTGAGGTGGGAGGATCACTTGAGCCCAGGAATTCAAGGCTACAGTGAGTTGTGATGGCACCACTGCACTCCAGCCTGGGTGACAGAGTGAGACCCTGTCTCTTAAAAAAAAAAAAGAGAGAGAGAGATTATTAACTATGGTAAAAGTCAGGGAAATTATTAGCCAACCACGCTGGGTGCAGTGGCTCATGCCTGTAATCCCAACACTTTGGGAAGCCGAGGCAGGTGGATCACGAGGTCAGGAGATCGAGACCTTTCTGGCTAACATGGTAAAACCGCATCTCTACTAAAAATACAAAAAATTAGCCGGGTGTGATGGCATGCACCTGTAGCCCCAGCTACTCGGGAGGCTGAGGCAGGAGAATCACTTGAACCCAGGAGGTGGAGGTTGCAGTGAGCGGAGGTCACACCACTGCACTCCAGCCTGAGTGACAGAGTGAGACTCTGTCTCAAAACAAACAAAAAAACAACAACAAAATATTAGCCAGTCACAGTGCTTAAAACAAAACACAAGACTGTAGGCCTAGCAAACAGTGAGGTCTAACTTACGTCCATGGCCTTGGGCAGCTTGTTCAATTCTGAAAAAGATAAATTATAACACAGTCCTTGCTCTCAGGGGGCCTACATAAATGACTTTTGCAGCAATTAGAGTTTGATTAGAGATACTGTCATTTTCATATCTTAGATGTGGATAATGCTGCAATGAATACAAGAGTGCAGATATCTGTTCGAGATACTGATTTGGTTTCCAGATACATATCTGCAAGTGGAATTGCTGGATCATATGGTAGCTCTACTTTTTTTTTTTTTTTGAAACAGAGTCTGGCTTTGTCGCCCAGGCTGGAGTGCAGTGGTGCAATCTCGGCTCACTGCAACCTCCACCTCCTGGGTTCAAATATATATATAAACTATTTCTGTAGGCAGTATAGAATAAATACAACTGTGGAAAATTATTTTCTTGGCTTTCTTCCTCTGAATCTAAGAATATAAGATGTGACTACAAAGCATTAAGTTTGATTTTCACATAGCTGGTGAGATTAGCTTCCTGTATGATCACACTTTGTTTGTTTATCACCTTTTTAACCAAATCTCTTCAAATATGAGCAAGCAGCCTGAGTCAGACCTCACAGTCCATCACCCTAAAATTCTGCTTGCAAATATCAGAAGTGACATAAACAAAAAAGTATGACTGATTGTCCTTGCCATTGGCAAGGTATTTCCTGACATCTCTTAGTAGCTATGTTTACTCCTGTTATTTGTAAATATGCCCTAAACCTTTTAATTCCTCTTTTATTTCTCATTGTGGAGATAAATAAGCTTCAAAATGTTTAACACAGCCACTAATTTTAAAAGAATTTCTGGCCAGGTGCAGTGGCTCACGCCTGTAATCCCAGCACTTTGGGAAGCCGAGGTGGGCAGATCACCTGAGGTCGGGAGTTTGAAAACAGCCTGACCGACATGGAGAAACTCCCGTCTCTACTAAAATATACAAAATTAACCGGGCATGGTGGCGCATGCCTATAATCCCAGCTACTTGTGAGGCTGAGGCAGGAGAATTGCTTGAACCCAGGAAGCCAAGGTTGCAGTGAGCTGAGATCACGCCATTGCAGTCCAGCCTGGGCAACAAGAGCAAAACTCCATGTCAAAAAAAAAAAAAAAAAAAAGAATTTCCTTTAACTAAGATCAGACAGAATTGGAATTCTCTAATCATCAGGGAAATGCAAATCAAAACCACAATGAGATATCACCACACCTATCAGAATGGCTATTATTAAAAATCAAGACATAGGCCAGGTGCGGTGGCTCATACCTGTAATCCCAGCACTCTGGGAGGCTTGAGGTCAGGAGTTCGAGACTAGCCTGGCCAACATGGTAAAACCCTAACTTTACCAAAAATGCAAAAAAATTAGCCAGGCGTGGTGGCAAACACCTGTAATCCCAGTCACTCAGGAAGTTGAGGCAGGAGAATCACTTGAACCCGGGAGGTGGATGTTGCAGTGAGCCAAGATCACACCATTACACTCCAGCCTGGGCGACAGAGCGAGACTCCATGCAAAAAAAAAAAAAAAAAAAAAAAAAAATTCCAGAGATAACAAGTGTTGGTGAGGGTGTGGAGAAAAAAGACCCCTTGTGCACTGTTGGTGGAAATGAAAGTCAGTACAACCATTACGGAAAGCAGAATGTAAACTCCTTAAAAAGGTAAAAAATAGAGCTACCATATGATGCAGCAATCCCACTTCCAGATATATATCTGGAAACCAAATCAGTGTCTCGAAGAGATATCTGCACTCCTGTATTCATTGCAGCATTATTCACAATAGCTAACATATGAAAACAACCTAAGGGATAAATGGATAAAGCAATGGTGGTACACTCACACACACACACACACACACACACACATACACAAACACACACACACAGAGACAATGAAATATTATCCTTTTAAACGCTTTGAAAAAGAAAGAGATACTGTCATTAGCAATAACAGGGATGAAAGCAGGAGAATCACTTGAACCCTGGAGGACATTGTTAAGTGAAATAAGCCAGCCATCAGAAAGAAAATACTGCATAATCTCACTAATCTATGGAATCTTTACAAAGTTAATACATAGAAACAGAGTAAAACAGTGGGTAGCAGGGATGGAGAAGGAAAGGAAATGAGGAGAGGTAGGTCAAAAGGTACAAACTTGAAGTTATGTAGGAGGAGTAAGTCTCAAGATCTAATATACAGCATGAGGGTTATAGTTAATAATATTGTGATACACTGAAATTTTGCTATGAGAATAGATTTTAGGTGTTATCACAGAAAAAAAAGTGGAACCATGTGAGAAGATGGATATGTTAATTGGCTTGACCAGTAATAATTTCACTATGTGTATGTATGTCAAAACATCATATTGTAAACCTTAAATGTGTATAATTTTTTTAAATTTTACTGAGTAAAAAAGAAAAAAAAATTATGACATAAAAAAGGAGTTGGAAAGTACCAGTGTTCTTAACTATTAGGGGCCTGTTTATGTAATGAAATCTATGGACTCTTTTTCTCAGGAAACTACACGAATAAAAATTCCCAGGGGTTGATGAATTAGGTTCCACATTAAAAACTCCTAATTCAGCCTTCTCATTTTACAGATGAGAAAATTAAGTCTATAAAGATCCACACAGGCCAGACACGGTGGCTCACACCTGTAATCTGAGCACTTTGGGAGGCTGAGGCAGGTGGGTCACCTGAGTTCAGGAGTTCGAGACCAGCCTGGCCAACATGGAGAAACCCTGTCTCTACTAAAAATACAAAAATTAGCCAGGCGTGGTAGCGGGTGCCTGTAATCCCAGCTATTTGGGAGGCTGAGGCAGGAGAATCATTTGAACACGGGAGGCAGAAGTTACAGTGAGCCAAGATCATGCCACTACACACCAGCCTGGGCAACAGAGCAAGACCGCATCTCAAGAAAAAAATCAGCACAATACATTCTCTAACTGTTCTTTCCATTTGTCCATCAGCTGTTATAAATGGAACTACTTTGGCTAAAGTAAAATAGGATAGTAACCCTAAAAACAATGACGTCGGATTCATTTTTATAAAGTCAGGATTGCTTCCCAAAGTGGAACCAGCAGAGATGAGACTAAACTGCAAACTTCCTAAGTCCTTGTTCTGTGTTAAGAAAACACACCTGCCTCATTTAATATGTTAATCCACTTCATTTAAATTTCAAGGGATAATGCCGGGCATGGTGGTGCGCACCTGTAATCCAATTTTCTCCATTCTAATATTTCAGGTTTTGTAATACCTTGCGCACAGTGGATCATGATTTTATACATTGTGTGATATTGTCCCCTCTTTACCTTTCTTAGTTGAAGACTAGGGCTGGGCACGATGGCTCACACCTGTAATCCCAGCACTCTGGGAGGCGGAGGCAAACAGATCACTTAAGGTTAGGAGTTTGAGACCAGCCTGGCCAACCTGGTGAAAGCCCGTCTCTGCTAAAAATAAAAAATGGAGCTGGGCATGGTGGCATACGCCTATAGTCCCAGCTACTCGGGAGGCTGAGGCAGGAGAATCACTTGAACCTGGGAGGTAGAGGTTGCAGTGAGCTGAGATCATGCCACTGCACTCCAGTCTGGGCAACATAGGGAGACTCTGTAAAAAAAAAAAAAAAAAAAAAAAAAAGTGGTAATCTTATCTTACAGTTTAAAGAATCCCAGAACTGGAATGTTAAAGGCCACCTGTCCAACGTCATACCCGATGCAGAATTGCCCTTTACAATTCCTTGCTTAATAGGTACTATGCTAAATGCCTAATTGTGCCATTTCTAAGATCTGGCTTGTGCAGGCTCTTCCTACATACGTCCAGGGATAAAGTACTCACTAATTCTTGAGGTTACTTGTCAACAGCTAGAAGGCTGTAATCATTAGCAGACTCAGCTGATATCTTCCTAATAGACTCTACTGGTATTAGATTTGTCCTCTGAAGAAACACAAATCTGAATCTAACCCCTGTGTCATATGACAGCAGCTAAATGAAGAGAGTTAGGATACCCTTGACAAGTCTACACTCTTCCAGACCTATCAGTTCTTCCTCACATTGCATGGTATCCAGATACTTACTATAGATAGGAGTAAAGTTGCCTGTTTGATTTTTCAAAATGTGTGTCTAAAGTTATATAACACAGATATATGAAAAGTGAAAATTCTACTTGAGAATTACTATATTTTGAATTAATTTTTAAGTCATTGGAGCTAATTAAAAGAAAACTATAATTACCTTTGGGGTCAAGTTTAAAAGTAACAAGTCTTACAATACCCCAATTTGTATCACTTTCCCTGCAATATGTAATAGTAATGTCAATATGATTGAATAGGTAGAAAGTATTCTTTTTGTTGAATTCACACTGCAAAAAAAAAAATGTTAAAGTTTGAATTTTTCTTATAAACTAAAAAAATATAAAATCTGATAATAGAGACAAGATACACTACTTCTAAGAAAATGAAGCTCACAGTGACTCACACCTGCATTCCAAGCACTTTGGGAGGCTGAGGAGGGTAGATCACCTGAGAATGGGAGTTCCAGACCAGCCTGACAAACAAAGAGAAATCTTGTCTCTACTAAAAGTACAAAAATTAACTGGGCATGGTGGTGCATGCTTGTAGTCCCAGCTACTCGGGCGGCTGAGGCAGGAGAATAGCTTGAACTCGGGAGGTGGAGGTTGCGGTGAGCCTAGATCATGCTATGGCACTCCAGCCTGGGTAACAAGAGCAAAACTCTGTCAGAAAGAAAGAAAGAGAGAGAGGGAGAGAGAGAGGAAGGAAGGAAGGAAGGGAGGGAGGGAGGGAGGGAGGGACGGAGGGAGGGAAGGATGGAGGGAGGGAGGGAGAAAGAAAAAGAAAAAAAAGGAAAGAAAGAAAGAGAGAGAGAAAGAAAGAAAAAGAAAGGAAAGAAAAAGAAAAAAGAAAGAAAGAAAAAGAAAGAAAGAAAGAAAGAAAGAAAGAAAGAAAGAAAGAAAGAAAGAAAGAAAGAAAGAAAGAAAGAAAGAAAAAGAAAGAAAGAAAATAAAGCTGCAGCCAAGTGCAATGGCTCATGCCTGTAATCCCAACACTTTGGGAAGCCGAGGCGGATGGATCACCTGAGGTTGGGAGTTCAAGACCAGCCTGACCAACATGGAGAAACCCCATCTCTACTAAAAATACAAAATTAGTGGGGCGTGGTGACACAAACCTGTAATCCCAGCTACTTGGGAGGCAGAGGCAGGAGAAAACCCAGGAGGCGGAGGTTGCAGTAAATGTAGATTGTGCCATTGCACTCCAGCCTGGACAACAAGAGCAAAACTCCATCTCAAAAAAAAAAAAAAGAGAGAGAGAAAGAAAATTAAGCTACAAATTAAGCACACTGAAAAGTAAATGTGTTTTTGTAAGATTGAAACTGCAGCCAGGCATGGTGGCTCACGCCTGTAATTCCAGCACTTTGGGAGGCCGAGGCGAGTGGATCATGAGGTCAGGAGTTTGAGACCAGCCTAACCAACATGGTATAACCCAGTCTCTATTAAAAATACAAAAATTAGCCAGATGTGGTGGCACATGCCTGTAATCCCATCTACTCAGGAGGCTGAGGCAGGAGAATCACTTGAACCTGGGAAGGGAGGTTACAGTGGGCCGAGATTGCGCCATTGCACTCCAGCCTGGGCAACAGAGCAAGACTCTGTCTCAATAAAAAAGAAAAAAAGAAAGAAAGAAACTGCAGCCATGATCATCTAGCCTAAAATTAATGTGTTAGTTGATTTTTTAATTGTTACAAATAAATAATATTACAAAATTGTAAAATTCATAAATACACATTTTCCTGGATTTTAACTACACAAAAACTGTGAAGTAATACAAATTAATAAAATTGTATCAGTATATAAAGTTTAAGCGTATTAAGAATTTGGGCTTTATGGTAAAAATAAGGAAGCAATAAAAATAGAAGCAAATGTTTCAGAACGTTAGCCGTGGTATCTCTGGGTGGTGGATTATTGTCAGTAACAATTCTGTTTCTTCATACTCTTCTGTACTTTCCAATTTTTCCATAATGAAGATATATTTACATTTATAATTGAAAGTATCAAAGACAAAAAGTGAATTTAACTCTCCCTACCAGGCAAAAGTGTTACCAGTTCACTCCATAGTAGCCACGACTCTGAAGATAACTGTTCAAATTCCCTAGATCGGCTGGGCGCAGTGGCTTTTGCCTGTAATCTCAGCACTTCGGGAGGCCAAGGCAGGTGGATCACCTGAGGTCAGGAGTTCGAGACCAGCCTGACCAACATGGAGAAACCCCATCTCTACTAAAAATACAAAATTAGCTGGGCGTGGTGGCGCATGCCTGTAATCCCAGCTACTCAGGAGGCTGAGGCAGGAGAATCACTTGAACTCAGGAGGCAGAGGTTGTGGTGAGCCGGGATCACACCATTACACTCCAGCTGGGCAACAAGAGGGAAACTCCGTCAAAAAAAAAAAAAAAAAAAAATTTCCTATGTCAATGCTTTGTAAACATTAAAGTTCATACAAATCGCTCAGGGGTCTTGCTAAAATGTAGATTGTGATTCATTATACCTGAGATGAGGCCTGAGATTCTGTATGCCAGGTGGTACCAATGCTGCCGATCTCAGAATAGACTTTAAGAACTATTGCTCCAGTTCAAAAGAAAGAACTCTTTGACTGCTCTTTTTTGGTGGGAGTGGTTAAAGAAGAGTGAACAACTATTTTTCCATGGGGATTTGAGGACAGTTTTGCAATAAGAGTTGTTGCGGGTTGTATTGTGTCCCCTGAAGAGACGTTGAAGTTTTAATCTCCAGTGTCTATGAACGTGACCTTATTTGGAAATAGGGTATTTGCAGATACAATCATGTTAAGATGAGGCTGTTAGGGTTGGCCGTAATCCAATATGGTTGTTGCCTTTACAAGAAGAGAAAAAGATCGTGTGAAAATAGAGACATAAGACCGGGCGTGGTGGCTCACGCCTGTAATCCTAGCACTTTGGGAGTGGATCACTTGAGGTCAGGAGTTCAAGACCAGCCTGGCCAACATGGCAAAACTCCATCTCTACTAAAAATACAAAAATTATCCCAGCGTGTAGCAGGCACCTATAATCCCAACTAGTTAGAAGACTGAGGCAGGAGAATTGCTTGAACCCCGGAGGCGGAGGTTGCAGTGAGAGGTGATCATGCCACTGCACTCCAACCTGGGCAAAAGAGTGAAACTCTCTAAAAAAAAGAAAAGAAAAGAAAAAAGTAAAAAGAAATGAAAATAGAGACATACAGTGCCCATATGACAACAGAGGCAGAGACTGGAATATGAAGCTGCAAGCTGAGGAACAATGAGGAGTGCTGGCCATCACCAGAAGCTAGGAGAGAGGCATGGAACAGTCTCCCTCAGAGCTCTCCGAAGGAACCAACCCTGCCCACAACTTGGTTGCAGACTTCTAGCCTCCAGAGCTGTGAAATGACAAACTCCCATTGTTTAAGTCACCCAGTTTTAGGCATTTAGTTATGGAAGCCCTAGCAAACTAATTAATACAAGGGTTAAGGATATAAGCCTTGGCCTGGTACAGTGGCTTATGCCTGTAATGCCAACACTTTGGGAGGCTGAAGAGGGAGAATTGCTTAAGCCCAGGAGTCCAAGACCAGCCTGGGCAACAAAGCAAGACCCCATCTCTATAAAAAAAAAAATTAAAAATTAGCCAGGTGTGCTGATATGCACCTGTAGTGCCAGCCACTTGGGAGGCTGAGGTAAAAGCATTGCTTGGGCCAGGAGGTAGAGGCTGTAGTGAGCTGTGATCGTGCCACACTGCACTCCAGCCTGGGTGACACAGCGAGACCCTGTCTCAGAAAAAATAAAAAATTAAAAAAAAATATATATATATATATATATATGCTTTGCAATCAGACAGCTATTTACTAGCTGTATGACCACAGACACATTATTTAAGCATCAGTTTCTTCATTTTAAAAAGGGGGACAATAATAGAATTGCTGACAGGATTGCCGAGACAATTAGAATAATGCATATAAAAGTACTTAGTAGAATTCTTGTTATAGAAAACCTTCAATAAATGTTAACTAATATGTCATCTAGGCCTTCAATCCTGAAAATGAGTACAGCTGAGTGCAGTGGCTCATGCCTGTAATCGCAGCACTTTGGGAGGCCGAGGCGGTCAGATCACGAGGTCAGAGATCGAGACCATCCTGGCCAACATGGTGAAAGCCAGTCTCTATTTTAAAAATACAAAAAAATTAGCTGGGAGTGGTGGCATGCACCTGTAGTCCCAGCTACTCGGAAGGCTGAGGCAGGAGAATTGCTTGAACTGGGGAGGCGGAGACTGCAGTGAGCCAAGATCGCGCCACTGCACTCCAGCCTGGCTACAGAGCAAGACTCCGTCTCAAAATAATAATAATAGTAACAATAACAACAATAATACAAAAATTAGTCAGGCGCTGGGGCTCACGCCTGTAATCCCATCACTTTGGGAGACCGAGGTGGGCGGATCACCTGAGGTCAGGAGTTCAAGACCAGCCTGGCCAACATGGTGAAACCCTGTCTCTACTAAAAATATAAAAATTACCTGGGTGTGGTGGCATGTGCCTATAGTCCCAGTAACTTGGGAGGCTGAGGCTGGAGAACTGCTTGAACCCAGGAGTCAGAGGTTGCAATGAGTCAAGATCATGCCACTGCACTCCAGCCTGGGCAAAAAAAGGAGACTCTATCTCAAAAAAAAAAAAAAGAAAGAAAAGAAAAGAAAATTGAGGCGGGGCACAGTGGCTCAAGCCTGTAATCCCAACACTTTGGGAGGCCAAGGCAGGCAGATCACAAGGTCAAGAGATCAAGACCATCCTGACCAACATGGTGAAAACCCCCATCTCTACTAAAAATATGAAAAATTATCTGGGCATGGTGGCATGCACTTGTAGTCCCAGCTACTTGGGAGGCTGAGGCTGAAGAATTGCTTGAACCCAGGAGTTAGAGGTTGCAGTAAGAAGAGATTGTGCCACTGCACTCCAGCCTGGAGTGCAGAGCGAGACTATGTAAAAAAGAAAAGAAAGAAAGAAAAGAAAAAAAAGAGAGAGAGAAAGAAAGAAACAAAGAAAGAAAGAAAAAGAAAGAAAAAAGAAAGAAAGAAGAAAGAGAGAGAGAGAGAAAGAAAGAAAGAAAAAGAAAGAAAGAGAGGGAGAGAGATCCAAGATGGCCGATTAGCAACAGCTCAGGAATGTAGCTCCCAGTGAAAGCACAGAGAACGAGTGGATGCCACACTTTCCGACGAATTTTTGTTGCTCACAGACCGGGAGATTCCCGGCAGAGGAGACACACGGGTCGCCAGCGCGACTCTTTTGGCCGGCGCGGCTGTTTTGCCGGTGCCCCAGCGCGGCGCTTCCCGGTGCGGAGTATACGGACGGACGGGCTCGGCTGGTCCCATCCCCACAAGGAAAACAGCAATTGGAAGCGCTGAGGACTGAGAGTTTCACAGCAAGCATAGCGAACCCGGGAAGGTCCGGCTCTGTGGGGAAGGGGCATCCATCAAAGGAAAACTAACAGAAAAACTTCATCACCGGGCGGAGAGAGATCCAAGATGGCCGTGTAGCAGCAGCTCAGGATTGTGGCTCCCAGTGAAAGAGCAGAGAGTGAGTGGACGCTGCAATTGCAGACGAATTTTTGATGCCCACAGACAGGGAGATTCCCGGCGAAGGAGCCACACGGGTCGCCAGCGCAACTCTTTTGGCCGGCGCAGCGCTTCTCAGTGCGGAGTGTACGGGACAGCGTGCCCTTTTATTCAGGCTCGGCTGGTCCCATCCCCACAAGAAGAACAGCAATTGGAAGCACTGAGGACTGAGAACAAGCACAGCTGAACCCGGAAGGCCCAGCTCTGTGGGGAAGGGGCGCCCCCCGAAGGAAAACTAAGAAACAGAAAAAACTTCATAACCAACAAGCCGGACGTCCACTAAGAGACCCAATCTGAAAGTTGGCAATTACAAAGACGACAGGTGGATAAATCCACAAAAATGGGAAGAAACCAGTGCAAAAAGGCTGAGAACACCCAGAATCAGAATGCCTCTCCTCCTACAGGAGATTGCAGTTCCTCATCAGCAAGAGAACAAGGCTTGACGGAGGATGAGTGTGATGAACTCACAGAATCAGGCTTCAGAAGGTAGATAATAAGAAACTTCTGTGAGCTAAAAGAACATGTTTTAACCCAATGCAAAGAAACTAAGAATCTTGAAAGAAGATTTAATGAAATGCTAATGAGAATGGACAACTTAGAGAAGAATATAAGTGAATTGATGGAGCTGAAAAACACAACACGAGAACTTCGCGAAGCATGCACAAGTTTCAACAGCCGAATTGACCAAGCAGAAGAAAGAATATCAGAGGTTGAAGATCAACTCAATGAAATAAAACAAGAAGGTAAGATGACAGAAAAAAGGGTAAAAAGGAATGAACAAAGTCTCCAAGAAATATGGGACTATGTGAAAAGACCTAATCTACGTTTGATAGGTGTACCTGAATGCAATGAAGAGAATGAATCCAAGCTGGAAAATACTCTTCAGGATATTATCCAGGAAAACTTCCCCAACCTAGCAAGGCAGGCCAATATTCAAGTCCAGGAAATACAGAGAACACCACAAAGATATTCCTCAAGAAGAGCAACCCCAAGGCACATAATCGTCAGATTCACCAGGGTTGAAATGAAGGAGAAAATGCTAAGGGC
>PVKP010017967.1:0-45091 GCA_004027715.1 Plecturocebus donacophilus
AAAAAAAAAAAAAAAAAAAAAAAAAAAAGATTAGACATAGTGGCATGCGTCTGTAGTTCCAGCTACTCAGGAGGCTGAGACAGGAGAATTGCTTGAACCCAGGAGGCGGAGGTTGCAGTGAGCTGAGATTGCACCACTGCATTCCAGTCTGGTTGACATAGCGAGACTCCATTTAAAAACAAAATTGATTTCAAAATAAAATGCTTAATTAAAAAAATTGCATTACTGAAGTATTTCTTCCCACTCCTTTCTGGAAGATGGTCAGAATACAAATTGTCTTTCCCTTCAAGGAAATGACAAGCCTAAAGCATTCATTAACAGAACTGCACAACTTCCCCACTTTTTATTGGAGCAGGTGCAAGGCTGCCCATGGTTCCTGCAGCTGGGGTAAGGCTGCAACCACAAAGCCCTGTGTGCACTCAGCGTGTTTAGAAGTCTCTGGAGACCACAGGACGAAAGAGAATGTCTCCAGGGCCAGATACCGAGGGGGCCTTTCTCACTCAAGACTTTCCATAGTCGAGTGAGAAATTCCCTTCAGCTCTTTCTACACTGTTTGAAAACTCCGACTCACCGAGTATTAGGTTTCCCTGCATCTCTGGGGTCACGTGTTCTATCACATCTTTATCTCCCTGGAGTAGCTTTCAAGTTTCAATCTTTTGTTGCCTGGCTTAATTAAATTTGGCCATGAATAAAAACTTGCACTGTTTCCAAAATCGAGGACTTGCGTGTTTCTAAGCATTGAGTTTAGGCCTGCCCCGTCTTGTGCTTCCAGCCTCTCTTCTGCTTTCATGTAGTTTGGACTACATGAACAAAAAGAAAAAAAGAAAAAAGAAAAAGCTAAGGTTTTAGCATGACAGTTGGCATATAATGGTCCAAGCGCTCGTCTGCCTGGCAACTTCATGCACACACAAAGGCAGGCGAGTTTTTTTGTGGCTTGTGTTTTGGCCTTCAATAAAGGGCACTGCTTCTGATGTTTTTTTCAGACAGCCTAATTCTCCTGCCCACGCATGGCCTTGAAGAATTCTCGTGGTGTAGAAGGTGCTCAGATATTCGTTGTTTCTGTGCACGAATGGCTTGAAGACATTCTAAGCAGTCTCTTCTAAGTGCTTTTGATCTCAAATTCCCACTACTAAATTTTCGGGTACATACCCTAAATTACTTAGTAACGAGTTACTATAACTTATTTATAATGAGTTCTATAACCACTACAGGATAGTTAGGATAGCTTGTACTTCTTAAAACATAGACAAAAATAGAAATTTAAGTAGGAGACACTAAAGCTAAAAGCAATACAAAATTTTGGTGTTTGTTAATGCAAATTTTAACCAATGAATCATTTTAATTTTAATTAAAATCAAAATGGAGGAGTTGGTGTTGAGACCACTAAAACACATTTTTAATTAACAATATACATTTAATTATGCTCTCACTAAAATTGGCAGTGCAATGGATTGTTCATTGATGTTTTCAAAAATCATGATTTAACAGTTTGAGATCACTGATCTAAAGGTCCGGTCCCAAATTTTGATGGTCCTTCATCTGGTCAGTATACATGAAGTTGCTGTGTGTGAAGAAACTCACAATCTTGGTGGGTTAGAAATCTCAGAAGTTTGTTGTCCATTTGTATCAAGTTATAGCTCTATCGTGGGTTCAGGGTGGGGGCATGCAGTTTGGCACATTGGTGTCAGTGGGGTCCCTGGGGGAGGCTTAGGTCCTCAGAATGTCACAAATAAGGTGCCAGAAGGAAAGACAATGTGAACCATGCACTAGCTTTTAACATTTCTGCTGGAAGTGCCTTTCTAACTTCAGAAATTTCTATTTTTGTCTATGTTTAATGAAGTGCAAACTATTCTAACTATCCTGTAGTAGTTATATAACATTTCTATTTAGGGTATATAGCCCCAAATTTACTCTTCTACCTGAAAGAGCTTCTGCTCACATTTCACTGGTCAAAGCGAGCCATGTGGGCAAGCCTGACCCAAGGTGGGCAGGAGACGATGATGCCACCGCAAAGCGACACAGAGTGGCTGGGAAATGGCACACGTGACACCACACTCTCATGGCCGAAGCATCTCTCACAAGACTCAAAGACAGAAATGCGAGGAGTAAGTTGTGCAGTGCGTTGCTGAAACCAGGTCTTCATTTTTCAGTCCCATCTGTCAGTTATGCAGATATTTTTGTTGAAGCTCAGCTAGTGCACTCCCAGGATTGTCAGTTGGATGCTTAACCATTATAATTGTAATCTATCTTTCCCTGCCTCCCAATGGGTTCTTCTTGCATTCTCCTCAGGGCTTGCACTCCATTTTGGAGACTGATGTTCTGGAAGCTTCCATCTCACTGAAGTGCTCAATTGGTTCAACAAGAATAACATCTCTTTCCGTTCCCACTTGTAAAATGACGTCCCTGTTTATGACTTGTCTTTCAGCAAAGGCAAGCCTCAGCTTTAGTCCAGTTTACTACTCAGAGAATTAAGGAGCGTTACTGTGCTCCTGGCTAATGAGGTGACTGCTGGTGTTTCCCCGGAAGGCGCAGGTTATCACTTCGCCATGAAATCTTGTCCACAGTGGAAGAGCTGCTTGCTTTATCTCCTGGGCCTTAGAAACTCCCTCCCTCCCTCCCTTCCTTCCTCCCTTCTTCCCTTCTTTCCTCCGTCCCTCCTTCCCTTCTTACCTCCCTCCCTCCCTCCTTCCCTCCCTTCTTTCCTCTTTCTTTTGACAGCATCTTACTCTGTCCTCCAGGCTGGAGTGCAGTGGCATGATTTCCACTCGCTGCAACCTCCACCTCCTGGGTTCATGCAATTCTTGTGCCTCAGCCTCCTGAGTAACTGGGATTACAGGCTCCCACCACCATGCCTGGCTAATTTTTGTTTTGTTTTGTTTTGTTTTGAGACAGAGTCTTGCTCTGTTGCCAGGCTGGAGTGCAGTGGCACAATCTTGGTTCACTGCAACCTCCGCCTCCTGGGTTCAAGCAATTCTTCTGCCTCAGCCTCCTGAGTAGCTGGGACCACAGGCACATGCCACCATGCCCAGCTAATTTTTGTATTTTTAGTAGAGACGGGGTTTCACCATGTTGGCCAGGATGGCCTCGATCTCTTGACCTCGTGATCCGCCTGCCTCGGCCTCCCAAAGTGCTGGGATTACAGGCATGAGCCACCGAGCCCGGACTAATTTTTGTATTTTTAATAGAGACAGGGTTTCACCCTGTTGGCCAGGCTTGTCTCGAACTCCTGACCTCAAGTGATCCACCTGCCTGGCTCCTTAGAGACATTTCTTAGTGCAGCCAGGATCTTGCATGGCTGAATCTAGAAATTAAATTCAGAGACCCCTTCATCATCTAAATGCATCACTGAAAGGGATCGTAGTGATCTAAAGCAGAGGGCTGAGATCTTTCTGTAGCAGCAATGGATTCTGAGTAGCCATCTTTATGAGGCCTTTGTGCATTTCTCTCAGCATTCTGCAAGGTAAGCAGCATCATTTCCATTTTAGGGAGGAGGATGCTGAAGGGGCCCAAACATGCACAACTAAGATGATGGGGCCGATGCGTGTGTCCAGCTCTTGCTGGGTGCAGAGCTGCCCCTCCTGGACCTGTGAGGTATTCGAATAGGAAGCAGGGAGCATGGAAGAGATGGTGTTGATATCCTTAAAACAGAAGCTGAGCCCATGGCCTTGACTCAAATCCCGTGTTCTGATGAGTGATGTAGAGAAGCAGGCACACACCTTTCCTTTCTATTATCTGCCCTGCGTATGATACCTGCCTTCTCCTCGGTCTTTACGGTTTAAAAATAATTGTCAGGGCAAAGGGCCCTGAGTGCCTGTGGGCAGGGGTCCCTACATGTACCCCATAACCCCTCCATGGGGAAATTCCAGAGCCAGCCACAGATTGTTATTTTAATAGCAGTTCCTCAAGATGCTGTATAGAAAAGACCATAGAAACAGCCTTTTCTGTATGTCCCAGAAGACCTTTGTATATGGTCTGAAATATTGTAAAGTCCCATAGATGAAAATGTACATGAACAGGGGATTGGGGAGATAAGCTGGGGTAGATGTGGGAGGGAATATGTAATAGAGTAGGTCCAGGCATGGACTTTTTGTTACTGTATCAATGTAGACTGAAAACAATGTCAGAAGGAGAAAGCAAGTAGCAGAAGGATGTTTAGGATGTAACCATTTGTTAATTACACACATAGGCACCCCACAACTCCCCACACAAGGGCACCAACTCATATTATAAATGTATTGTTTGTAGGTTCATACACATCGCAGTAATACCGTGGACACATGGGTAGGAAGGACCCCGTACCTTCAGGGTGACAGCTGCCTCTGGGGAGGAGGGAAAGGATCATTTTAGGGAGAGTTTCAAATAAGTCTCACCTGTTTCTGTCAAATTTTCTTTCTTTTAATAAGAAGAAACCAAAAGACTCCAGGCATGGTGGCTCATGCCTATAATCCCAGCACTTTGAGTGGCCGAGGCACGTGAATCACCTCAGGAGTTTGAGACCAGCCTGGCCAGTACTAAAAATACAAAAATGTGTCGGGTGTGGTGGGTGCCTGTAATCCCAGCTACTCGGAAGGCGGAAGCAGGAGAATTGCATGAACCCAGGAGGTGGAGGTTGCAGTGAGCTGAAGTCACACCACTGTACTCCAGCCTGGGCACCGGAGCAACTCTGTCTCCAAAAACAAAATAAAAAAGAGTGCGATGTGGCATCCTGGATTGGGTCTTAGAGCAGAATAAGGATATCTGTGGGAACACTGGCACAATCTGAAACAAATCTGGAGTCGAGTTGACAGTAACACAGCAATGCAAACGTCTCGGTTTTGTCAATTGTCCCGTAGTTGTGGAAGACGTTCACCCTGGGAAGACTGGGCGAAGGGTACTCAAGAACTCTCTGTACTAGCTTTGCAATGTTCTTATAAAGTTCTTCTAAAGTAAAGAGGTTTTTGTTTCTGTTGTTGTTTTAAAAAGGAAGCAACCATGATGCTACCCCTCGCCATTTCTCTGTTCGGGGCGCGTGGATGTCCACGAGCTCAGCTGCCAGCTGCTCTTTGCGGTGGTCCCGCCATTCCCAAGGCTGGGGCAGGAGTGCCAGGTCCACAGCCTGTGCAGTACGGTGCCCCGAAGGCCAGTAACGAGTCCATCTGCAGACTCATTAACACAATAGGGACTCAGCGAGTAAAAGAAAAACCCACAGGACAGTGCCCTGAGAACCTTAAAACTCTCTTCCTCATTCACAAGGTGCCCGATATAAAGCAGCTGTTTGTTTATGGTCAAGAAAGAGGGGGTAGGGTGGGAGGAGATCTAGAAGATCTTACAGTTTTCTTCTTGGTCCTGAATTTTGTAAAATGCCTCCTACTCCATTCCCCAATCTTCCCCCTTCTCAAGTTTTCTGTTTTTGACTGACTTGACCTAACATTTGTTGAGAGAGAAGCCCTTAAAAATGGCAGCAGGGCCTTGGAAACTTCCAGGCTAGTAAATGTTTATGGGATGGAGGCACTGGTTGGTCATTTCCTTTAGGAGGAAACAATAAATGAAGCTACTTGCCTTATGCCTACTCAGACCCTGAGCTCCTAATTATCTTAATATACTGGCAGGAAGAGGGGATGGAAGGGGGTGGGGAATCCAGAAATCTCTGCACCTCTGGAGCTTAGAAGTGTGTTTTTTAGTATGTTTAGTGCACAGTTCCTCAGCCTGGGCACTACCTGTGTTTAACCAGATAGTTCTGTGCTGGGAGCTACCCTGTATGTTACAGGATGTTCAGCTGCATTCCCAGCCCTTCCCCCAGAATCTGACACTCAGCCGTATCTCCAGACATTGCTCGCTGTACCCTGGGGGGCAAAGTTGCCCCTAGCTGAGAACCACTGGTGTAGGGTCACTTGGCTCAACCTTGGGAATTCATCTGGGAACCTCAGCCTCAAACCCATTGGCACACCGTGGTGAGTGGGAAAAACAGCATTTCTCGATGGACGGGTATTTTCTGGCTGAAAGGAGCACAGATTGCAATCAAAAGTCGCGCCTTCTCCTGGGAATGCAGCTCTACCTGGCTTTGAAACACCTGGAGACTGACATGGAGGTCAGGTCTCTAAAGAGCAAGCATTATCTCCTGGAACCAAAATACTTTACTGCACCTTTTGCTCGATGGCGTTAAAAGTTTATTCAACATACGTTGAGGACTGGCCCCTCTTTGCTTTTTCTCTTCTGAGGGTCCTCAGAGGGAATAGGGCAGATCTCGCTCTCACCTTGTTCCCTCTCGGCAGGTAATCTACTTGCGGGTGGGAGAAGGAGGGTGAGCACAGAAGCTGCATTTCCCCATGTCTCCCTGTAGCTTAAATGCTGCCTGTTTTTGTACAGCCTGTGGGCTAAGAATGGCTGGTATATTTTTTTAAAGGGTGATAAATAAGAAGAATCATATTTCATGACACTAAAATGACATGAAATTCAAATTTCAAGGTCTGTAAAATTTAAAGTTTTATTGAAACACATCCAACCACTTATGCATCCTCTCTGACTGCTTTCCTGCCACTGTGACAGGGTTGGGCAGTTTCCACGGACACGATGGTGGCCGAAGCCTACAATACCTTCTATCTGGCTCTTCATGGAGTTTGTTGATCCCTGCCTTCCACTGGCCATGTCCCCTACCTGGAAAAGTGCAAAAAGTAAACAAAACCTGAGTTTTGTTTTGTTTTGCTTTGTTTTTCTGGGACGGAGTCTCGCTCTGTCACCTAGGCTGGAGTGCAGTGGCACAACCTCAGCTCACTGCAACCTCCGCCTCCCGGGTTCAAGCGATTCTCCTGCCTCAGCCTCCCGAGTAGCTGGAATTACAGGCGTGCATCATCACGCCCAGCTAATTTTTGTATTTTTAGTAGAGACAGGGTTTCAGCATGTTGGCCGTGCTGGACTCAAAGTCTTGACCTCAAGCAATCTGCCTGCCTCGGCCTCCCAAAGTGCTTTTGGCCTTCGGCAGACAGTGACTCAGCCACCCTCCCTGCCCTCCTCCATGCTTACCAGGCCTTCTCTAGTCTGCGAAAGCTCTGGGCTAAACAGTGTCCCCTCGGAAGACTCCTCTCCTCTTTAATATTGAGACGTGTACTCTGAGTCCCCACAGGGGCGACGTCGAACACAGTGCAGCTTTTCCTGCATTTGCTTGGTTCCAGCACCCCCTTCTCTTGTGTTCTGCTTTTGAAAAAAATTCTAAAATGTCTCAGATGGTAGTTAAGAGTTTGGGTCTGCATCAGACTATCAGACCGCAGAGTCCCCACCGCTCTGCCCCCACCTCCCTGACTCAGGCAGGTTTAAACCCTGGGTCCCCCATTTTCTACTCTGGGGTTAATATGGGTGCCTGTCTCCTGGGTTGCTGCGAAGATCCCATGCGTGGAGACAGGAGGAGGGCTGACCTCAGGCCACCTGCAGCTGGTGCCTGGGAATGCTGGCGGTAGGTGACGATGCTGTCATTGGCCACACCATAGCCTATCAGGAACCCGCCGTGCACGGGACCTGTCTGTGCCCTCAGCTCAGCTACTCTCTTCCCCACCGTGGTGGGCTGGGCTGCTGGTTTGTGTGGGAACCCAGAGCAGGCTGTGGGCAGGGCGGCCCCAGCTGTGTCTCTACAGGACTTGGATCAGGGCTGCTGGCCTTCTCTTTGCGATGATACCCCAGCTGAAATGGCAAGCTTGTTGGTGTCCACCGGGCACAGGCAAAACAGGAAGCTGGCTGAATTACCACGAATCCTGTTATACAGAAAACTGCCTCCTGCTGATTAAGATCTGTGTTTATTGGTGCAGAGTTTTAAGGAGACACCTGGATCTACCCACCGCTTCCAGCTGGGGGCACAGGCAACCTGTTGGGTCTAGACAGTTGACTGTGGGCTGGCCTACTCAAAAAAAAGCACATAAATAAAGCTTTCACAGTCAAGTTGTATGTTTGTCTTTTATTTCTCTGAATACCATTCATGTCAGGCTTAGTGGGGTGGCATTTCTGGGTTTCCTCCATTTTTTGATATGGACAAATGAATTTCTCCTTTTTTTATTTTATTTTATTTTTTTTGAGTCAGGGTCTTGTTCTGTCACTCAGGCTGGTGTGCAGTGGTGCAATCTTGGCTCACTGCGGCCTCCACCACCTGGGCTCAAGTGACCCACCTGAGCCTTCTGAGTAGCTGGGACTACGGGTATGCATCACCATGCCTGGCTAATTTTGTGTGTGTGTATGTGTGTGTGTGTGTGTGTGTGTGTGTGTGTGTGTATAAAACACACATACACACATGTATAAGTACTATACATATATACACACATATATAGTATATATATAGTATGTATGTATATATATACATATACATATGTATGTATATAAGTACTATATATACGTATGTAATATATATGTATATATAAGTACTATACATATAGTATATGTGCTATACATATAGTACTATACATATACTATACATATAGTATATTGGCAAAACCCAATTTCTACTATATACATACTATATATATATACACACACATATATAGTATGTATGTATGTATATAGTAAAAATTGGGTTTTGCCATGTTGCCCAGGCTGGTCTCGAACTCCTGGGTTCAAGCAATCCTCCTGTCTTGGCCTCCCAAAGTGCTGGGATTATAGGTGTGAGCTACTGGCCCATTTCTTCATTTTAAGTGAGGACCTGCCCATGCCAGCTGTTCATTAAATAGCATGATTTCCACATTGATTTTTATGTGTGTAAAATAGGATCAGGGATGATAAATCACTCGCCTAGCTTTGGGGATGGCAGGTCTGTCTGTCTTTGGGTCCAGGTCACTGATGTGTGTCCTCAGGCAAGTTACTGAAAGGGTCAGAGTGCTCTGGGCCTCCGTTTCCCTCTCTGATGGGTGGCTCAAGGCTCAGGACTCTGGAATTAAATGAGATTATGGCAGGAAGGGGCTCAGTCCGCTCCTGCAGGGAACTCTCAGTCAACAGGGCTGCTCCTGGCTGCCTTGGGGACCCGGTCTCACTGCAGAGCCTCTTCCTCTCTTATCTGTAAACATGACAGTAGACCGATGTCACTGGGGAGCATGACGATGTACTGATGACGTTTTAGTTCAGCAGTTGCAATTCACTGGAGATGCCTGGAAGTTTGTCACCAAATCAGCCCTCATATCCAAGACTATACACTTCCCTAAGTACCTTCACACTTCAAACATTACATGTGTGTTATTTACTCAACTTTCATTATAGATTTTGAAAAGAATCTGGGCATTTGAAAAAGTGTGATGCAGTCATTGCCGTGTCAGGGTTAGGCTAAAGAAAGCAGGTAGGAGAGACATTGGGCAGAGTGGGAATTACCCTTGAATCCCCATGGGAAGCTGCTTTGTTATGCGTGTCTCCGCATGGCTGAGCCCTTCTCCCAGTTTCTCTTCCAGTGTTGCAGCAGATCACGGCTTCTTCCGCTGCACGTGGGATGAAATAATCGGTTTCAGTGTTGGACCTATACTGTACCAAAATACTTACCTTCAAACACCAGAAGAAAAGTATTTTGCTACAAGATACTTAGGGATCCTCCGGGTGTTATACTTACACTTAAGGACTGATAACACCCTCTAGGACAGCAGATACTATGAGAGATACATGTCCTAATGCCCACTACCTGCTTCTGTGGAGAGGAATGGTGTTTCATTTAGAACTCGTTCATCTGCAGTTCACAGAACACCTCCCTAGGATGGCTTCAGCACAAAAACATGTCATCATCTCCCCTAACAGCAAGTCTTCAGGGAGGCGAGTTCAAGTTTGGGGTGGCAGCTCAGTGATACCATCCAAGCATCCATGAGCTTCCCACCTCCTCCCACCACCATCCTCAAATTCCTCATGCTTACAAAAGGCTGCTAGCACCCCAGCCAGTTCATCCTCATGCAATCTCACATTCAAGGCAGGAGGATGGGGAACGGTGCAAATAGCTCTCGTTGCCTGCCTAGCTCTTGGTGTCCTAGAAGGTCTTGGAAGACTCCTCCTTAAGTCTCTTGGGCTAAACTGTGTTTAAAAGTCCCAACCTTGCTTGGAGGGAGGGTGTGAAGGTATGCAGCTGGCGTCTGGCCAGCACGGTGGGAGGCAGGGGCGGGAAGAGTGGGCTGGAAGTGGCTGCTGGGTGGCCACATTCAAATGATTGAAATGGCTTCTCCTTCTCTCTTTGTTGTTGTTTCCCGTGTTGTATACAGTTAGATTTACAGAAGGTATTTGTACATGTGCTGTGGCTCCACTTATGCACAGATAAAGGCCCTAAGCGCTTCCAAAGTCTCCAGACGACGGTGTGCCACTGCGAATACATACAGAAGGTCGGTGACACATTGACATTCATTTAACCAGACCCTCTGTAGCCCATGGAGGGATTTTAGGTTTTCTTTAAACTCAAAACTACCTACAAGTAGGTACATTAGCTCTAACTTTGAAGATTCTATAGAACACTATCCAACTGCCAATTGTTTGCTGAAAACAAACTTTGTTCTATTAATGTAACCCTCCTGATCTCCTGAGATCAGGGCACAATTTCTTGCAAATGACCTGAGGAGGTCAGGAATTATTGTCCCCTGGGAGGAAGCCAAGGTGGGGGTGGAGCTTGGTTCGAGTTCTGCTTGTGGGACAGGTGGCTCCTGTTTGCCCTCAGTGGAGGATGAACAGATCAAGAGACTCAAAGCATTTTAAGAATCCTATGTCAGTGTTTGTTAGCCAAGAGTACAGAGCTGCTTGAAAGAAACGCCTGCCTGCCCTGGTGAAAGGGTGAAACGTCGTTCTTACACTGAGGGCCTGATCAAACGTTTTCTAGTGAAGGGTTCTGGGCACTATATTTCTTCTGCTTGTTCCCATTGGAGACTGATGTGATGGGGTCTGGGTGCATCCTTAAGCCCCTTGGTTGGAAGAGATGATGAGGGGAGAAGCTGAGAGGTGATTCTGAAAAATATGTTGCTTTCTATAAGTGGCTGCTCAGCAAACAGAACTCTCTGTTCTCTTCCCCCTTTTCTTGCCTTGAATGTGGTTTTGTGAAGACATGATGCTTGGAGCCACAGCAGCCATCTTGTGACCGTGAGACAGGAGGTCTAAGAATTAAGTCAACATGCAGACAATGACAGAGCAAAAAGGCAAAAGAAATTGAGGTTCTTAGTCATATGGTTGAAATTCTTGGAGAGAGGCTCTTAAGCAGCTTGAGTCACATGTTCATTCATTAATCAGTTGGGTCTAGAAGGTGGACCAGGCTACATCAACACAGTTGCCGGAGTCAGCCTCTGGCCCTTTGTGCCTGGGCTGGGGTGTGGAGGTGTGGCTACTATCTGATTACAGCTGTTAGCCGCTGTGATAATCTTCCTAGTAACAAACATTTGTCAAAGGCTTACTACGTGCCAAGCACCCTTTGTCCTCTTTTGTGTTTTTGTTTGAGATGGAGTCGCACTCTGTCACCCAGGCTGGAGTTTAGTGGCACTATCTCAGCTCACTGCAACCTCTATCTCCTGGGTTCAAGTGATTCTCCTGCCTCAGCCTCCCAAGTAGCTGGGACTGCAGGCATGCGCCACCACGTATGGCTAATTTTTGTACTTTTAGTAGAGACAGGGTCTCACTGTATTGGCCAGGCTGTTCTCGAACTTCCAATCTCAAGTGATCCTCTCGCCTCAGCCTCCCAAAGTGCTGGAATTACAAGCATGAGCCACCACGCCCGGCCTGTCCTCTTTACTTAATATTACCTTATTTGATTTTCATGACAGCCATTTCAGGTGGGGGCTGTTATTATCACCCCTATTTTACAGAGCAGATAAATGAGCAGAGAGTGGTAGTTGGCCCAAGAACACATACCCAGCGAAGCGTCATTGGATTTGGAGATCCAGTTCCTGAGCCTTCCCGCTTACACTTAATCCTGAACTGCTTCTTGGGCCTGAAAGGTAGGTTTGGAGTAGGCCAGTCAACAGCATTGCTAATTGGAGAGTCTCCAATGAGGGCAGGAGGAAGCCACATCAGGGTTTTACAGTTACGTGTGTGACACCTACTGCCCAGTATCGTTGCTTATCAAAGTGGCTGAAAACCAGGATGTCTTTAAATTGGTTAAGATATTGCTATCTTTTCTCAAAGAGCTGCTGTTGAATTGATTGTACCTCTTAGTATGGTGACAAGTGTGTGTGGAGTAGAACTGGCAATGGGTAATGCCAGCAACACTTACTGTTAATAAAACCGCTTATTGGGGTGTAACATGTGCAGAACAGCACAGAAGTCAGGAGCGCTGGTTAAGGTTTGCAAAGCAACCAGACAGGGTAACCAGCGTGTAGATCCAGAAACAGAATAGACCAGAACCCCCTTGTACTTGTACCCAGGAGTGACAACTGTCCTGTTTCTAACAGCATGCATTCATCCTGCCTGCTTCTAAACTTTATATCCATTTAATGGACAGGAATACTTTTAAATCACTAATCACAGGAGGAATAATTTGGAGAGAAGACCCCAAGTAGAAGTTTTTGGAGTCTGTTTGCAACCCTTCCAGTTGCATTCATATGGGACACAAAATGTAATTTAAAAACAATTCTCTGGGCCCCGTGGGGTGGCTCAGATCTGTCATTCCAGCACTTTGGGAGGCTGAGGCGGGAGGATTGCTTGAGCTCAAGAGTCCCAGGCTTCAGTGAACTGGAATTGCATCAGTGCACTCCAGTTGGGGTGATAGTGAAAGAAACCCTATCTCTATAAAAAACAAAATTTTAAAAAACACATTTTTTTTATTTGATCTCATATTCTCCTGCTTCCTACACCAGAAATAGGTTCGCAGGACAACCGTGCCATTTTAAGGGTGTTTTGATAGTGCGGCTTAGGGATTTAAGTTCGAGTTCTTACGATGTGAACTTGAAATAAGTGAGGCTTACCGAGATCTCCAGTTTCCACCAAACCTCCCTGCTCAGACCCTGGGGCGGCTTTTGTACGTCTCTGCACCATCCTGTTTTCAGAAATGAAGCTGATTACTCTGGTCCAGGAACAGAGTGGGTTTAAAGAGGACTCTTATTTTGAAAGGGAGACAGAGGCCGGGCATGAAGGAAAGGCAGAACCGTCTTTTCCTTCACTGCACCTGCACCTCCTGGGCCTAATGAGTTTAGGTTGATGGAACCCAGGCCTCAGGAAGGATTATAAATTCTCATTTGATTTGATTTGCTTCTAAAATACTTGAAACCAGCTGTGTCTGCCCAGCTGACCCAAGCGTCTCTGGGGGGAGGTCTGAGCAGGCCCCTCCTGTCCTGGGGAAGGGAGGGGGGACGGCAGCTTCACCTCCCCCACCGGGCTGCTCCTGGGGCCTGCTCTGGCCTGGCTGGGAGCGGGCGAGGCCCAGGTCTCTGCCGCCCTCCCTCGTGGTCAGCCCCCGTGTCCTCGAATTCTCCCAACAGCCCCGTAACTGGGGGCGTCTGTCTGCCCCTATTTTGTGAAGGAAGAGCTGATCCTTCCAGAGGTGGGTTAACTGGTCCTGGGTCACTGCTGATGATTGGGTGAACCGGACCTCCAGGCCCCACGGCCCACACTCAACCCCAGTTCTCTCCTGCGTCCTGAGCTGGGTGAGGCTAAGGAGTGGGTGTCGTCCTCCTGATTTTCTCATGGAGAGAGTTTCAAAGCCCCCTTCACTAAGTCTCCGGAGAAGCTGCTCAGTGCCCAGCAAGTGTGGGAGGCGTTCTGTGAACAGTGCTACGCCGCAGAACAGTCATAGCGAATATCTTCCAAGACCATTACGTGTGCCAGGCGCTCCACGGACACCCTCCTTTCCAGTGGTTCTCAAAGTGGGGTTTCTAGACCTGCACCATCACCGTCACCTGGACATGCGTTAGACATTCATGCTCTTGGGCACACCCCAGACCACCCACCTTAGACATGCCAGGAGTGGGGCCCAGTGGCCCGTGCCTTCCTAAGCTCGCGTGCGCCTCTGGGCATCCTGAAGGTAAAGCATCCCCGGTCTACTTTCCTCCTGGGCTTTCATTGGCAGCCCAGTGGGGTCAGTGCTGTTATATTGCTAGCACCACCTGCATTTTACGGAAGAGGAGTGACGCGCCCTCCTGCCCAGCTCTGCTCTTGAAACCGCCTGAGTCCTGCTCCTTTGCTCAGTCCTTACTCTCCTGGAGTTAAAATCTAGAAGAGAGGACAATGGAGAAACAGGTCAGCAGGCCTCTCACCAAAATAATCGCAGTAGTTGGGCTATGGGAAGGAAATGAAAGGGGCTGAGAGGTAAGGAGGCCCAGGGAGAGTGTCAGTGGGGGTGAGACCAACTCAGTCGTGGGGAGGGGTCGTGGTGCCCAGGCAGGCCTTGAGCGAAGCCCCTGCAGTCTTGAACTTGGCATGCCTGACAATTACCAGCAGGATGCCGCTCGCCAGGCTCTTGGTGGGGAACATTTGCTCCCCAGGTGACCCCGTGAGCAGAGTAGGGATCCTTGCACCTGTTGAACAGCCCCCAGCCCAGGCCTCAAACTCACAAATCAGGAGGGAATTTCCTGCTGCTTCTGCAGAATTTTTCATGCTGAGAATGTCATTTCATTATTTTTAGAATTAATTAATTATTATTATTTTTTAGGCAGAGTTTGCTGTGTTGCCCAGGCTAGAGTACAGTATAATCTCAGCTTACTGCAACCTCAGCCCCAGGGCTCAAGAGATTCTTGTGCCTCGGCCTCCCAAGTAGCTGGGACAACAGCAGTGCCCCACCATGCATGGCTAATTTTTGTATATTTAGTAGAGATGGTGTTTCACCATGTTGGGCAGGTTGGTCTTCAACTTCTGGCCTCAAGTGATCCACCTGCCTCGGCCTCCCAAAGTCCTAGGATTACAGGTGTGAGCCACTAATCCCAAGGTTTTAAAGAAAAAACTTCTCCTCCACCTCTGAGAACAAACCCTTGATGCTACAAAGCAGTGTGGTGAACAGCACCTCTGCAGTGGTGGCGAGGCCTGTGATCCAGGCAGTCCACTAGGAAGGCCGTGAGCCACATGCAGCTGCTTAGATTTATGCTTTTATTTCATTTTTTGAGATGGAATGTTTGCTCTGTTGCCCAGGCTGGAGTGCAGAGGCACCATCTCGGCTCACTGCAACCTCCGCCTCCTGGGTTCAAGCGATTCTTTTGCCTCAGCCTCTCGAGTAGCTGGGATTACAGGTGCACACCACCATGCCCGGCCAGTTTTTTTTTTTTTTAATTTTTAGTAGTGACAACGTTTCACCATGTTGACCAGGCTGGTCTCAAACTCCTGACCTCAGGTGATCTGCCAGCCTTGGCCTCCCAAAGTGCTAAGATTACAGGTGTGAGCCACCACGCCTGGCAGCTGTTTAGATTTAAATTAATTTCAGTGAAATACAATTAAACATTCAGATCTGAGTCATGGGAGCCACATTTCCAGCACTCAGTGGCCCCACATGTCTCAGTGTCGTACCGGACAGCACAGATAGAGCCTCCAAGCTGCCTCGAGGTGTTAGGGTGAAGCACGCAGAGGTCAGGACTGGTAGACTATCAGCAGCTTTCCATGGTACAGTCCAATAGATGAGAAAAGGGACTTCAGAGAAATTCAGTTCTTCCCTTTGTTATGGGAGGAAACTGAGGCCCAGTGAGCCTGGGGTTATAGCAGTCAGCAGACAGCTCAGAGAAGGCCAGAGCCCAGGTTTCTTGACCCTCTTGAGCTCTTCCTGTCTGTCCGTTCAGGCCAAGGACTCTGAACTCAGCACTCCTCCCATTTGGGGTTGGATGGGGGCCATCCTGTGCATTGCAAGATGTTTAGCAGAGTCCCTGGTCTCTACCCACTACACGCCAGGAGCACCAGCTCCTAAGTTATGACAACCAAAAATGACTCCAGACATCGGCCAAGGTGCCTTCGTGGGAGCAAGGAGAGGACAAAGCCAGCTCTGGCTGAGAACCACAGGTTTAGCTGAAGATGGTAACTACCTTTCATTCTTTTCCCTCAATTTCATGAGCTGAGGATGGGGCTGGAACCCAGGGATCCATGGGGACTGCGTTCCTCCCCCTGGGAGGTGGGAAGCCGTAGGCCACAGGGGCTGCCTGGGTCTATAGTAGAAAGATGGACTTGCTGGCAGCCCATTTTTCTTTTCAGCTCTCCGGGCGTCTGGGTCTTTTTAGGCGAAGAACTGGCCTCAGCGCTAGAGATAATTAAACCCATCTTTTCCCCTCTCCCCACCCCATCCCCTAAACCCTTTGGTTCATTCAATTCACAATGATAACATTGTTCAAGCAACGCTGCACACATGTTGACATTGAAGTGTTTAATCTTGTGGTACAATCATTCCCTCTGGCCCCTACCCCAACATCTGTGCAGGCTGCAGGCTCAGGGCTCATGAGGAGAGGATGGCCTGGGAGATGCCTGGCCCGCCCATGGTCTCGCCTCCACGCCTCATGTCTCTGGACGCAGCCCCCCAGCACCTAACAAGGAGGCAGTGTCTCCAAAGACCCTCTTGGAGAGCCGGTCGGGTCGGACTCCAGGTGGTACCACTGGCAGCTGAAGCATTTGGTGGAAAGTTCGAGAGTTGAAGCACCTCAGGAACCGGGGAGGGAGTGGGGAGACAATGCTGCCTGTGTGCCCTCTGCCAGGCAGGGCCCTGCCCCCAAGTTTGGGGGCCTGGGGAGGGCTGACGAGGAGATGGATGAACGCTACAAAACCTTCAGGCCGTCAGCCTCCCTCCCTCAAGGAGGACTGGCATTAAGCAGGAGCAAAATTTACAAGCCTGGGAGGAAGCTGAGTCCGATCAGAACCTTCACGTTGGGTTTAGCTTGGAGATTTCTGTGGCGAGTACGTGGAGGTACCAAAAGCATGGCTTAGCTCGGAGCTGTCCTTAGTGATCGTCACCACAGCTAAGAGGTTGCTGGGAGCTCCAGTGTGAGGCAGAATGATGGTATGGCTGAGTGCAGAAGAGTATGGGCCTTTGAGGATTCAGATCAGCTGTGTGACCCTGGGCAAGGGTCTGAGCCTCAGTGTCCTCATCTGGAAAGTGGTCACGACGTGTGCCCCTGCCTCGGAGTGGGGTTTTCATATGGATTCAGTGAGATGATGACATTTGAAATGGCGGCCAGGCGGTGGGAGGGCCTCTATGCTGGCTGCCCGCCTCACAGCCATCAGGATGGTCACTGATATGGTTTGGCTGTGTCCCCACCGAATCTCAACTTGAATTGTGTCTCCCCGAATTCTCGCATGATGTGGGAGGGACCCAGGGGGAGATAATTGAATCATGGGGGTGGTTCCCCCATACGGTTCTCATGGTAGTGATTAAGTCTCATGAGATCTGCTGGTTTCTCAGGGGTTTCCGCTTTCACTTCTTCCTCATTTTCTCTTGCCACTGCTGTGTAAGAAGTGCCTTTCATCTCCTGCCATGATTCTGAGGCCTCCCCAGCCATGTGGAACTGTAAGTCCAATTAAACCTCTTTTCCTTCCCAGTCTTAAGTATGTCTTTGCCAGCAGCACAAAAACGGACTAATACAGTCACCATCAAACAAAACAAAACAGAACAGAAAATCACAAGTGGTGGTGGCGATGTGGAGAAATCGGAACACTCATAGACTGCTGGTGGGAACATAAAATGGTGTAGCCACGATGGCAAACAGTATGTGGTTCTGCAGCAATACTGAGTATAGAACTACAGTATGACCCAGCAATTTCACCTCTGGGTATATCCCCAAAAGATGTGAAAGCAGGGTCTCCAAGAGATAATATTTGCACAGTCATAGCAGCGTTATTCACAATCACAAAAACCTGGAAGCCACTACATACCACTCAGGGATGAGTAAATGAAATGTGGCCCATCCATGCAGTGGAATATGACTCAGTCTTAAAAAAGAAGGGCATTCTGACAGGCTGCAGCACGGATGACCCTTGTCGACATTTTGCTAACTAAGTAAGCCAGTCACAAAAGGACAAATACTGTGTGATTTCATTTATAGGTGTTGCCTAAAGCAGTCAGATTCATAGGAATGGAAAGTAGAATGGTGGGTGCCGGGGGCTGGAGGAGGAGGAGGAAAGGGGTGTTAGTGTTTAATGGGGACAGAGTGTTGGTTTTGCAAGATGAGAAGAGTCCTGGAGACTGGAGGCACAGGAATGGCATCCCATGTGTTTAAAATGACTAACCTGTACACATAAAAGTGGTCAAGATGGTAAATTGGATATTCTGCGTATTTTACCACAATTAAAAATAAAAGTTTTTTAAAATGGTGGCTGTTACCTGATTTAGGGGTTCCATAGGTTTTCAGAGCTGCAATCTAAGAGAGCTTCTGTGAACTGCTGTGCTACAGGACAGCTGAGGGCTCTCACGCCCATGCTGGGGCGGCCAGGAAGTGCTTGTTGAATGAGGACAGTGGAGGTGTTATCTGGGCAGCATGTATCATTGTCCCCTTCTAGGAAATGTTCTGTTTCCCTGGGCACAGGGCATTCTCCTCCCTTCTCCCAAGAGCTGTGTGTGTTGGCGTGGCCTCCCCAGGCACAGCCCTGCTCATGTCATTAAGAGAACATTTCCCTGTTAGAGTAGTTGGGGGTGTCTGTTCTACTTTCCAAAATTCCCAATTTATTGCATACCTCTGGCGGCTTTTTCAAGCTTCTTAATCTTGCCATGTAAATCTCTGAATGAATGAAGAGCCATCATCAAATTTCATGTCCCTGAAGCTGGCTGCAAACTGCCTCCTAACAGCAGCCGGGGTAAGTCAGCTCCAGTGAGGTCTGATGTGTGCCAGAACCTTCCAGATGAGCTATGGCCCTCTAGGAAAAGAGCGAGCCAGGGTTGGTAGTGTCAGAGTTAAATGGGCACCTGGGAAGTTCCGGGATATGGGTCCCTAAGCAGTCCTTGGGTTCGTGAAAACCCAGTTATAGCTTCTAGTTATAATGTAGACTTTGACTGGTTCTTTCAGTTCCTTGAGCCCCATCCTCATCAAAGCGGGGTGCAGGGGTCTGTCCCCAGCCCCTAACTGGAGCCGAAGAATGCTTTGGGCTAGTCTGTGCTCACAGAAACCAGACTCTGAGTGAGGAACGTGGAATTCTAATGCTGGATTGTGGTTTTTGCCTGGAAAGCATCCCCTTGCTCATGAAATATTTGTTCCTGTCTTGTAGATTAGCGGCATCTTTGGGGGCAGTGAGAGGACCACATAGTCTGGAAGGTTAACCAAAGTTTTTCTGAAGACCACAAAGTTTCGGAAGGAGCTGCTGGGTGATTATTTACTATCCATTTATCAACTCTTTCCAGCCCTGGCTGAGAGAGCAGCTTCAGGAGGAAATGAAGGTGGCTTTGCCTGGGCTGATGTTTCCCCTTTTCCTGGATACAAATGTCTGTCATATGCAACTGGCCACAGTGTTGCTCTTCAGCAAGAGCATGACTCTCCCCATGAGAGCTGCTTCCTGAGGTCTCTGAGCAGCCAGTGACCAAATCCAGTGAATGGTCCCTGGAAGAGGGATCTCCCTGCCCCCTTTTACTGAATCTGGCCACCACTGGGCCACCTTGCCCTGCCTGTCCTCTGATCCTGCCCTTCCTTTGGACCAAGTCCTTCTGGTGACATCGTTCTCCCTCTCCCAGGCAGCCCCCAGATGTTGCTCCCAGGCCATGCTGGTCTTCCTCATCATAGATGCTTTTTTCCTGCATAACTTTCTCTATAAACCCAATTCAACAGCCCCCAGATTGAGCATTCTTGCCAGGGTTATCTAAACCTCTTTTTCCAACAGTCCTCTCAAGTTTCCCCTATCTGCAGTCACACGTGTTTTCTTCCCTACCACTTTACCTCCTGAGCGGTCTGTCCTGCGTTTATATCTACTGATGGTGTTATTGACTTCCTGCATTCCAGCCCAGCAGTGGGCAGCATCCTCTAGTTCCCCATCCTCATATGCCTGCTTTTGGTTAATTGTCTTGTCCCTTCCCCTAGAGAAGCACGTCTGGTCCATTATACTCCTGGGGTCCTGACAAGGGATGGAAAATGCAGACACCTTTTCTCTTCAGCCCGTCGGGATTGCTAGTGGCTGCCTGGGTGGCAGAATAAGAAAAGAGTGTTGTGATTGTTTAGTGACACCTACCTCGGGTACCGGGAGGGAGGAGGAGGACCCATGTACTGGGTATGCGTCATCTCTGATCCAGAGCCTCCTCTGAGCTCCCTGCCTCTGTCATCACTCCCTATAATCCCACTGTCCACAGGGTCACCAGTCCTCTATCTAAAATAGATCTGGTCAGGGCACTGCTTTGAGTAACAAGGGACCAAGCCATCATGATTGATGACATCGATGATCAACCCCTTAGCTTTACATTCAAGCATTTTCCCAATGAGGAATCTGTTGCTTTTTTCTTGTTATTCTCAGCAAACTTCTTACCTAAACTCTCCAGCATGCCCTATTTCTTGTCTCTCAGGCCCTCGACCATGCTGTTCCCTCTGCCTGCAGTGCCTTTCTCTGTCCTCTGGGACTGGTCAGCCTCTGTTCTTCCTTAGGAGTCCATTCAGCCCCTCTCCTGGGAAGAGTTCCCGCCTGCAGAGCTGCCTCCCACCTTCCTCATGCCTGAACGCAGGCACTGGGATTTGCCAAAATCAATGAAAATGAATGATCTCTTTAGGGACTGTGTCTCCTTTGACCTCATACCCTGTTTCCCCAAAATTATTGACATGGAAACAGTCAGATGTGGAACTAAAGCTGAACGTGCCTACCCCTCTGACTGGAAATCCTGCTCAAGACATTTTACCCAGTGGACATGTGTTCACCAAAAGCTGTGCACAAGAGTACACACCACAGCACAGTTTGTAATGGCTCAAACTGGAAACTCCCCAAATGACCATAAAAAATGAGTTGTGTCCTATTCATATGTTAGGGTTCTAGACAGCAGTGGGAATGCATGGACCACTGGTACACAGAACCACATGAGTGAGGCTGGTGAAGGCTGCAGATGCAGAAGAGAACACATTTGTGATTCTATAGTCAGGGGACATGGAGACAAAGAGAGTCCGTGGTGTTGGGTGTTAGGAAGGCGGTCAGCCTTAAGGGAGGAAGGACTGGTGTTTGCGAGGGGCCCCTACTGGGATGACTTTGGAGCTGGTAATAAATGTTTTGTGTCCTGCTCTGGGTGTATTCACGTTGTGGAAATTCATCACACTTTATGAACACTTGTCTGTGTGTCTTACTGTGTGTATGTTATCAATAAAGCAGTTTACTTAAAGACTAGAAAGGAATTGTGTGAAGAGTAATGTGTTCAATGAAGAAGATTTATGAGACCTGCTAAGCATCAGGCTATGCAGGGCATGGGATCTAGAGCTGAGACTGTCACGGGCCCTGTTCTTACAGAGCTCAGTCAAGGGGGACGTCTTACATTTGGGAATGATCCAAGTCTGAAGAAAGTGATTTTCATGGTGAATGGTCACCTGGAGAGAATGCAGCTACCTGGGAGTGTTTCCTGCCCATCCATTTCCACGTTTGGGTGTATATACAATTGGGCTTGTGTTCTTACTCAGAACTGCTGTGATTGCACGTGGCAGCAGCCTGATTAGAGTTAGCTTAAAGGGGACTTCTTTGAAGGATCTCAACATAACTCATAGATTGGAAGAGCTGAAACCCGCAACTTCAGGAAGAGCAGGGACTACCAGACCAGGGGATCAACCCGGCAGGTCTCCCTCCTCAGTTCCAGCCTCGGTCCTCCGTGCCTGGAAGCTTCTTTCTCACAGACCAGCCTTCCCTGCAGGGTGCTGGCAAGGCGCTTCCCAGAGCACCGGATTACATCCTTAGAGATTAAGGCAGGGAGAGCAAACAGGGGCTCTTTCATACGAGGTTCCAGTAAAAGCAAAAGAAGCCCATGTGTGGCCAAGGTGAAGTCTGGCTTCCTCCCACCTCTCAACTAGGGAGAAGAGGGATATGGAAGAAGATGGTGGCTCCCTGCAGTCCCGTGGCTCATCTGGGACAATGATGATGGACTCTCCAAGAGAGACGGATGGGGAGGGGGAGGGGGAGACATGGGCGTGGCATCTACTTGTGCTTTGCAGTGAGTCATGCCCCAACTTTGCTCATCTCGATGAGCTGTGCCCAGCACAAAATGATCTCCCAGGCAGCAAAGAAACATTATATCTTCTCTTCCTGTTTTCTCATGTTTGTAACAATTTATTGTGTTCATTTAGTTTTGTGTATTATTATGTACAACTGTACATATGCATATGTTTGGGTTCATACCCCTAACTTTTAGGATGTTAAATACTGTCCCATAAAGCACGGCTCTGAATACTGCAGGTAATGTTTAAGCATGAGCTGCCGTTTGCAAGTCTACACAGCAGGTTGTCAGTTTCTTTGGTTATGGCCCTCCCTTTGTATAAGAGAACTCCAACTTAGTGAGGGGTTTGCTTGAATATTTCTCATAACTGTAGGTGGGAGAAAGAACCTCAGCTGTTAGGGAGAGGCAGGGTACTCTTGAGTGATGCTGGGGGCAGGTGTGGCTCCCTTCTGGTACAGAAGTCTTCCCTGACATGGCAGAGGATCATGAAGGGGGCAACCAGGTGGGCAGCTTTTTGTTTCTATCTGCCTCTAATCCATTATTGACACCCTTCAGCCCGGAATTCCCCTCTCTCAGGGCCAGTTTTGGGGCTATTTCAGGTTTTGGTAAAAGAAAGACACTGGACTTGCCTTTGGGACAGTGATGGGGCTGTTTGCTGTCAGGATGGTGTTTTCCAGAATCCATTTTCTTTGGACTTATCTTTTGGTCTTGGGGATTTGAACACTTTTAATTTTTGAAGATGAAAGTCCTTTGTTAATGCCTATGAGCTCTCTCAGCCTTTGGGGTGCTAGGATGTAACTGGAGGCAGAGGGAGAAAAAGCTGGACTCCCAGGCTCGGGACTTCCTTAGGAGGCTTTCCCTGTGGGGATGGGAGATGTCGACTCTAGACATTTAGTTTAAAATTAAGTCCTGGGTAATCAACTACATGTGGTAACTTAAGAAGAAAGTATGAAGACATATTTTCTCCTGAAAAATACATGCAAGCTTCTGCCTCCTTTAGTGCTAACAATTCAATTGTCTTGACACTTGAGTTGAAATAATATAGATTTCCCACTGTGGAGTGGCTTCCCTAGAAAGGGAAACCTTGGAAAGATGACATTTGGAATTTGGTTTGAACTTTGAATAATTCACTGCTTATTTGTGTGTGTGCATGAGTGTGTGTGTGTGCATATACTTCATGACTGTTCTTTCTTTGATAATAAAAAATTATTTTCAGAACATATGACAATGTGAAATTCAGGGAGAATAGAGTAACATTGTGGTTCCTGTTTCTCATAGTCTCCAATTAATTAATGAAGGAAATCCTCTCAGAAAGCCATACCAAAGAGCCTACAAATGTTTGCAAGAAATTTAGTTCCTCACTTTATCCCTGAGTTTCTTTTTAGAAAAGAAATCTTGTAACCCTGATACTCTAACAGTTAAGACACAGTTTATTTTATGTATTACAAACAGTTGTACTGCAGCTGTTACAACAAATCTTCTATTTGTAATTATGTATCAGTGTTTCCTTTCTTCATTGGGTGTGACTCTAATGATTGTACCTGTGTTTATGTCATGCTTACTCAAACATATCTTTATTGTTCGGTCTATTGTACTTTTTTTTTTTTTTGCAAATGTAATCACAAGTGCAGTGTCTAAATGCCCACAGCACATGTTGCTTTTTCTGCATTGATTGTCATTCTTCCGGCTCATTGTTTTAGAGGCCCTGTAACAATGGCAGACTCAAATGGCTCACCTGTGGCTTTCTCCTGTTAGCAAATGGCTTATTTCTGTGATCTTTCCAACAACTCCATGAGAAAGGGCCATTGTGATTATACCCCGGGAGAGGGGAACTCGGGGATCAAGCAGCTTGGGGAAGGTCACACAGCTGGTAAGTGGCACAGCTAAAATGAAACTCAGGCCACCTGCTCTAGAGAGTGTGACGATCATGAGGGTTGAGCTTTGGCGTTCAGCTGCTGACTTGTGACCTTCGACAAGTGACCCGGCCTCCCTGAGCCTCAATTTCCTCACCTGTAAAATGGGGATCAATCCTGCCTCATGGGGTTCCATCAGATGATGGCAAAGAGTGCTCAGTGCAGGGCTGACAGAGTAAGCACTCAGCAAACATGCGCTTTGCACTTCCGGGCTCTCCAACCATCCTCAGTGGTAAACCAGATGTTTCCCAGCCCCCTTCTCTGCTCAGGCTGATGGAGTCTCTGCCAGTGGGGCTGTTCTGAAGCCAGGTTCATCCATCGCTGGGGGCAGGGAACTGAGGTTTTCTGGGGACGCACTGTGTTCAAGATGCTGGACTTGGCCCCTGTGCATGATTGCAGGAGCAGCCCTCTCTCCTGAAAGTTGAAGCATGGTGCATCGCATAGGCTCTTCCCGGCCTGTGGAGGTCTGACTGTGCTGCGGTGGAGAACAGAGATGGCTGGAACAAGACTTCATCTGTACTTCACCTCTCCTGGTCCCCTGGAGAAAGCACTTAAGAAGCCAGGAATCGTCCGGAGACTGTGCTACCTTCTTCATGGCACAGGCCTGGCCTCTTCCACCTCTCTCCTAGAACGCTCTTAAAAACCTCTCAGGGCCGGGCGTGGTGGCTCATGCCTGTAATCCCAGCACTTTGGGAGGCCAAGGTGGGAGGATCACCTGAGGTCGGGAGTTCAAGACCAGCCTGACCAACATAGTGAAATCCCGTATCTATTGAAAGTACAAAAATTATCCGGGTGTGATGGCAAGCACTTGTAATCCCAGCTATTCAGGAGGCTGAGGCAGGAGAATCGCTTGAACTTGGGAGGTGGAGGTTTTGGTGAGCCAGGATCATGCCATGGCACACTAGCCTGGGCAACAAGAGCAAAACTCCATCTCAAAAAACAAAAACCTCTCAGATGTAGTGCGTTAGGAACAGCTTCCAGGGCGACTAAAGCTGCACAGGCACAATTTCACTTCCAGACGTGAAACACATGTCCTGTGATGTTCATAGCGGCACTGCTTTCAGAGCCCAATCTGGACACTCCCTGAATGCCTATGAACTATAGAGTGATAGATGAATTGTGGTCTAGTACAACTATGGACTATCCTACAGCTGTGAGGATGAACGAAGATGCACGATGACATGGATGAAAAGCATACACGCTGTTAAATGAAAGAAGCCAGGTGCAAAAGATGATGTATCGTGTGAGGCCCTTCAAAGAATGTGCAAAAACAGGTGAAGCTGACCTATGGTTTGAGAAGTCTAGGGAGGGAGAAGGGGTTGGTAATGTTCTGTTTCTTGACCTGGGAGGAATCTCCATGACTGGGTTAACTTTGGTTTATGCACAAGTTACACAGTACATGTATGCAACAGTGCAGTTAGAAAGTTCTAGCAACCAAGCAGAGGACCGCCCCTTGCAAACCTGTTCATGCAGCAGCTGAGATGCATGGTGGCTCAGGACTCTGGTTCGGACAGGACCTGGGCTTGAATCCCAGCTCTCTGGCCCTGGGGAGGCCACTGGACTCCTCCTGGGTCTCAGGTGCATGCCCCACCCACCTATGCAGTACTGTACTCACCTCCTAGGGCTGCTTACCTCTTAGGGCTGGTGTGAGGGTTGACTGAGCTGGAAAGGTGACAGAGGACTGGCCCGGGGCATTCCCACGGTGACATAGTCGGGCCCTTTGCCCCCCCTTCCCACTTGGGGTCACCTCCCTAGGCTCACTTGGTAAAGTGGCTGTCCTTTATAGAGGCTCCTGCCTTCTCTGGAAATAAAAGGGCAGGATTGGTAGCATCCCCATGGCCTTGTCTCCCATTCATCTGGCCTGTCCTATAGATGGAGTCAGGAGAGAAGGGTTTCTTGTGGGCATGAGAGGCATGTTGTGACAAGGAGAGCTGTCATCTGGAGGGACCCTGGAATGGTTTCTGGAGAGTCCTTCCCTCCTGCCAGCTGTCCATATATGGCCCAGGATTCTAGAGCTGCCGTTCAGAGGTTGTCTTCCCAAGGTCTCCCCAAAGACAGGGACACTCCTGTGCCCAGCCAGAGCCCCCAGCCTCTGGGACTTCATCTGCCCCTTCTTCCTGATAGGGAACAGCCTGAGTGGGTCCACCATGCCCCCTGCCCTCACCCCTCTCTCTTTCTGGACTATTGTTAAGGTTTAAACCAGATTGTTTTTAATGGAGCCACTCAGCAAGGGTCTTGCAGCAGCCAGTACTGTGAACCTCTTCCTCAAGGGAGTCCCCGTCCTGCTGTCCCACTTGGAGCCAGGGAGCCATAACCCAGCCTGAGAGCTGAAGATTGCTGATTGCATTTCTCCTTTCTTCGGACCAATCTGGTGGCCAAAATGGTTCCGCTCTTTCTCCCTCTCTCTCTCCAGTTCCCCACCTCCAGACAGGAAGTGGAGATGGGCTGTGTTTTCCAGCAGATGAAAGGTGTCTGCACGTTCTGCCCACTGGCCCAAGCGTGGTCATTCTGCCCCTTCCAGCCCTCTGTGGCTCCCAGTGTCACCCCTGCCCCCTTTTGGTGCAGAGAGGGCATGAGCCACAGGAGCCACAGGTCCCCATCTGGAAACACCATTCCTGGGCTTTCATCCTGGTGCTTATCATCTATGAAATGGACATGACATCTTAGTCTAATATCGCTGCCAGGAGAGGGGAGAAAGGCAGAGGCCTCTTGCCTTATTTTGTCCTGAAGTCATTTCCAGCCTGTCCCCCACACCCTGCACTCTGCCATTCACTCCTTTTGCTGCTGTTAGTCCACTGCTGTGGTTGTAAACCTTGGCTCCTCATTAGACATATCTGGGGATGCTTTGAAAAGATACAGATTTCCTTGGTTCAGGAGGGGTAGGAGTAGCTGCATGCTGGAGCCCACTGCGCGCTTCTCTTCCCATTCAGGTTCAGTGGCCTCACGTTGGTAGCTTGAAATCTGCCAAGATGGTGGTATTTACACCGTGGAATCAGCAGACGCTTCATATCAGGTCCCAGAGAGCGGCTGTTAAATGTTTACCAGCCCACACCTGGGCCAGAACATCAATATTTTCTAAAAGCTTCCACAGTGATTTTCATGTGCATTCAGGGCTGAGAACCCCTGGTCCTAGAGATGTTCCATACTATGCACAGTAAGATTTTATGCTTACCAACAGTAGCTAACCGTTATCCAGCCCTAGCAGATGTTAAACTCTTTGTGTGAATTAGATCATTCATCCCTGACCACAACCCATGAAGGAAGATTATGATCCCCATTTTTTAGAAAATGAAATTGGGGTCCATAGAGGTTTTCTGTTGTCTTCTCCAGGGCCACTGTGTTGGCTGGTGGCTGAGGCCAGATTCCAACCCAGGCCTGAGCCACTGGGACCTGAGTCTGGCCAGAACCTCTTGGATGGCTGTGGCCAGCGCCCTACTTCTCCCAGCAGGTTGGACGCAGAGTTATGCTCTTGTCATTCAAGATGACCATGGGGACCCTGGGGTCTGAGCCCGTGACCCTCCAGTCTGCAGTGTGTCGGTGTGGAAGGAGTAGTTGTCACTGGGGTCGCTGGCCATGGGCATGCCTCCATCTAGTTTAGGCAAGATGCTTGGACTTGCAGCTGGAGAGTGAAGCCCAGACACTAATGAGCTGTTGGTGCCGATGTGTGTTCTCTTCCCCTTCCAGTGGAACATGACAAGGAATTCTTCCACCCGCGCTACCACCATCGGGAGTTCCGGTTTGATCTTTCCAAGATCCCAGAAGGGGAAGCTGTGACGGCAGCCGAATTCCGGATTTACAAGGACTACATCCGGGAACGCTTTGACAATGAGACCTTCCGGATCAGCGTTTATCAGGTGCTCCAGGAGCACTTGGGCAGGTGGGTGCTGTATGGGTATCTGGGAGGGGTGCTGAGTTCCTTCTGGGGGCAGAGGAAGAAGGGGGTGACAGCCGGAGGATGGGTCAGATCGGCACAACCACATGCCAGCCCCCATACCAGATATCTCTTCTAACGAATGTGGATGGTGTATGTCACTTTCTTTAGGCAATGACTGACAATGAATTCAGGAGTAGTAGAAGACCAGGGAGCCTGGGGATGCGTGGTGCCATGTGGGTATTTATAGGCAGTCTGGATCTGGCTGGGTGCTAAGGGACATAGGAGAAAAGGGGAAGGGAAAGAAACATTTTTGAAGGGCTGCCTCTCTCCCATTCATCACTCTGAAACCAAGTGCATGACATGAGGCAACCAATTAAAATGGCCATCTAAAATAAAATGTTAGGGGAAGGAAAAAAACTCAAACCAAAAACTAAACAGAGAACTCATAGCCTTCCAAGAATCACTAAGTCAGAATCAAACGTGTGTGTTGAAAGTCTTTAATTTATCAAGATCCATTAATTTCAAGGTCCTGTGAGCGGTAAGGAGGCTAAGAAAAAGGGCTGGAATGTTTAGCAGGTGCATTCTATCCATATAGTCCCTAGGCGAAAATGACCAAGGTCCTATTTCTGAGTGGTTGGGTTGCTGGACGCCTCAGGCTGTCAGACGTCTAGTGTCCCCTCTGGGGTGCCATGGCAAGGAAATTAATGGAAGAAAGGTGGTGTGGGCACCTCCTTGTGATGTGCAGGCCTGTATCTTCAGCTAGAAAGGGGACTTGTTACCGCAGACAGGGACAGGAGAACCATTATAGCCACGTTTGCCAAGCACTGCTATTTGGGGGTTCATCTAAGTACCAAGAAAACAAAACTCTTCTTGAGTGTTCCAGTGTTTTGCACTCGTTACCTCGTTTCATATTCACAATAGCCTTCAGAAGTGGTGACTCATCTGCGAAATGGGGAGAACTGAAGTGACCTGAAGCCAAAGAATGAGGCCACCCAGAGAGAACGTGGCCACATTAGGACGTAAGCCCAGGTTTGCAAAGCTGGAGCCCATGCTTATGAAACATATTTCTTTCAAAAATTTGTTTTTAGACCAGGTGCAATAGCTCATGCCTATAATCCCAGCACTTTGGGAGGCCAAGGCAGGTGGATCACTTGAGGTCAGGAGTTTGAGACCAGCCTGGCCAACATGGTCAAACCCCGTCTCTAATAAAAATATAAAAATTAGCCTGGCGTGGTGGCGTGTGCCTGTAGTTCCAGCTACTGAGGAGGCTGAGGAAGGAGAATCACTTGAACCTGGAAGGAGAAGGTTGCCATGAGCCAAGATCGGGTCACTACACTCCAGCCTGGGTGACAGAGCAAGAGTCTGTCTCAAAAAAAAAAAAAAATTGGTTTTGAGTAGGAAGACATGTTCATGGTATACAATCAAAAAGAAAGAAAAGAAACCATAGTGAAAATGAAGGCTCCCATGCCCCTTCCCAGAGGCAGTATCTGCTGCCAGTTTCTTGAGTCTCCTGAAATCAGCAAATGTATCTGTGCTTTGCTGTTTTAACCTGTTGAACCCTGAAGTGTACTCACTCCTGCCCCTGGCTTTCACTGTTGGATGATGAATCTTGGCAGCTTTTCCCAGTGGTTCATACGGGGTGCCCTTGTCTTCTGAGTCACCTCACTGTTCCATGCATGGGTTGTGCTGTGTTTCATGTGTCTTCTGAGTCACCTCACTGTTCCAGGCATGGGTTGTGCTGTGTTTCATGTGTGTGCACTGGCTCCTCTGTCCTATGAGGGCTGGTGCCACAGGGCGGGTACCCTTGCTGACACACCTGTTCATGTCTATCAGATAAAATTCTAGAGATAGAATTGTGGGGTCAGAGGGCCCACACATGGATACCTTTGGTAGACATTGCTGGGCAGCTCTCCTGGGAGGTAGCATTGACGTCCACTCCCAGCAGCCAGGGAGCTCCTTGCTTAGAATGAAACCATGGTCTCTTTGTCCAGGCTGTTATCTGGATTTGCCACCCAGCTCCAGCTTCATGGGTACCTGGTCCCATCATGGTCTGAGGTGCCTCTGCTGTCTTGCCTGAGATACATGGGGTGGCTCCTGAGGCCTGCAGGGGTGGATAGCAGGCCTGAAGCACTGTGTTTGGAGAAGGGACGGGCATTCCCGGTGTCCTCCCAGCCAGGCTGCTGGCAACAAGCAACTTGGGCTTGGGGGTGCCCATTGTAGTGCTGAGGTCCTGCTCCGGGGGGCTTCTGGCCTGCTGGATGACTCTGCCCCCTCAGCACGGTACCTGCTGTGTGCCAGGCCTGAGGGCATCAACAGGAAGGAACTGGACAGGAGTCTCTGCCCTGTGGGAGCTCCCGTTCCAGCAGAGGAGAGGACATGGCAGGTGGGAGCCATTAGTAAGGAAGGGGGTGGGGCTGAGAAGCAGGGGGAGGAAGGATGGAGCTGCTTTCTTTAGGTTTCTACATGTTCTTCCTGAGCCTCCTGAAGCAAAGCCTCCATTCTTCAGAAGTTAAATGGTTAAATTAAAAAATATTATTTATTCATTATCTGGAAAGGTTGTTTTTGAATCTAGAACCAAGACACTTCTATTATGCAGTTCCCCAGCTATTAAGAGCATGGGTTCAAATCCTGCCACCAGCTACCTGTGTGGCCTTGGGAAAGAGTCAACTCTCCGAGCCTCAGTTTTCTCTTCTGTAAAATGGGGATAATAATTGAATCTCCCTTCCAGAGTTGTGCTGTGGATGAAAGAGGGTAACATCCTTACAACCGTGGCTCACACACAGGAGGTGCCCAATACATGGTCACCTGCGTTAGTAGCATCGTCATCGCGGCAGGAGGTGGAGCAAGACCTCCTTAGGAAGCCAAGAGCCCCGGTGGTGGCACTGCCTTCCCGTGTGTGTCCACTGTGCCTACTCCCCCAATTCTGCCGTCTCCTGATGGGGACAAAGCCCTGAGCTTCAAAGTGCTCTTCGAATCCCCCATGCTTCTGCAGCTCACCTGTTCAAAGATGGGGCTCTTTGCATGTCCCCAGCCTGGGCCCGCACGGCTTCTTCCAGCTGAAGGTCTCCTGCCTTCCTCAGCCCAGAGGAGCCCGGCCCCCGCCCGCCGGCCCCCGCCTGCCGTGTGGCTGCCTTGTTCTCTATGCCACCAGCTGCCCGGCTGTGCAGGGCTGGGGCATCTGACGAGCTGTGCCTGAGCTCCAGGAAAGCCCGGGGGTGCTGGGGATTAGCTGGCTCTGGGTCGGCCTCAGCGTCTCTCCCCTTGTGGGAGTCACTTTCCACTGAGCCCTCTTGATCTCTTGGAATCCAGACTAAATTCCGATAATGAGCTGATCTGGAGGCTTCCACAGCCCTGTGGCCCTGCTTAACATGCAGCCCCAGACAGCTGGAAAGACATGTTGGAGCCGCCCTTGGCGGGCTGTGGAGTGAATGGGGGCTCAGGGGCAGGTCTGGGGACAGTGACCTTGGCTCCAGAGGCCTTGCAGGGGCGAGAGGAGGCTGCTAAAGGATTGGAGTCTTCTCCTCATTTTCTGAACCCCAGGCCTCGGGCCAGGCCAGCTGGGGACTGACTTCTAGGAGCTGGACTTGCTCCTCCTGTCTGCATTGGTATGGACTTTGGTTCCAGCTGAAGGTGAGGATATTTGTGGTCAGGGTTGTGCTGGTTGCCCTGTTTCTGCTGTGGAGCTGGGACCTGGCGTCTTCCATCCCAGCCTTCCCCATCTCTCCCCAAGTGCGTCCCAGGCTTGCCCCCTCTGCAGTGCTGCCCCACATGGAGCGACACACTTCTGCTTTGGGAGCTGGCCTCTGAGCAGCCCCTGGGAGGCCAAGGCCAGCCAGGGCAGCAGAATCTGCTCCAAGGGAGTCGGCCGCCACCAAGGTCGAGATGATGTTGGCAGCTGGCTGAAAATGTCCCTGGGTTCATCTCAGCGATGTTGGCTGCCAGGAGGGTGACCTCAGCGTGGACTCCAGGGCCAAGATTTGGATCAGCTGCAGCCTGAGTCACTCTGAGGAAGAGGGAGCTGCCCCCCGCCTGTCCCCACCACGTGGGATGGATCGGCAGAGGAGGCCTGGGCTTAGCTCCCTGGGTCCCTTCAGCTCAGGCAGGGGCTCCTGCCCTCGACCAGCCCTGAGATGGGGGCCCTGAGTTTCTGCCTTTCTGAGAAGCTCCCAGGCGATGCCCTGATGATTTTGGTCCACAGACCTGAGAAGGTAGATGGAGCTGGATGAGGTAGGAGGAGCGCTACAGCCCCCTCCCAGGGTGGCCCCTGGGCGGTAGGCCTTGGGTTTCTTGGCCAGTCCTTTCCTGGGGACCTTGGGGTGGTGGTGACTTATGCACAGATTCAGGACTTGGTAGCAAGAGTCTGGGCAGGTTTTGCCCTAGTGTTAGGCCCCATGAACATGTTTGGGCAGAGAGCCGTGGTCACGTTCCAGAGCACGTCTCCACCCCTGTGGTCCACGCTTCTTGTTGCATGGGGCTTACTGTTTGCAACTGTGCTGGACATTTCAGCTTTGTTTCGTGCCTTGGAAAGGTTCCTATGAAGACGTGTCATCCCCCTTTTACAGGTGCAGAGCCTGGTTCCTAGGTGGGAAGCAGCTTGCCCGAGAGCACACAGCTACAAAGTGGCAGAGGCGGGACTCGAACCCCAACTCTTAGATTGCAGCACCCACCATCTTAGCCGTGGCCACACCTCAGTGATTCCCTCAGTGCTGACTTCCTCACCTGGGGCGCAGATGGGTCCACTGATGGGTCCTGAGCTGGTTTTCAGCCTTGACTGTGCATTAGAATCACAGAGGCTTTTAAAACTCCTGATCGGTGGGGGTTGCTTTGGTGTGCTTTAAAAGCTCCCAGGTTGATTCCCTGTGTGCTGGAGTATGCACAGCTGCTTAAGAGCGCTCTCATTTCTCACCCATGAGCTGTCTTACATGCCCAAGAGGTGGAAGAAAAAGGATTTCTTTTCTTTTCTTTTTTTGAGGTGGAATCTTGCTCTGTCACTCAGGCTGGAGTGCAATGGTGCGATCTCAGCTCACTGTAACCTCTGCCTCCCGGGTTCAAGTGATTCTACTGCCTCAGCCTCCCCAGTAGCTGGGATCACAGGTGTGCGCCACCACTCCCGGCTAATTGTTTTATTTTTAGTAGAGATGGGGTTTCACCACGTTGGCCTTCTCCAACATGTTCCATGTTCCCTTCAGCTTGGTCTCTCAGAGAAGACTGTTTTTCTTCCTACAAGACTGAGCCGAAAGTGTAGTCCAGACCATAATTGTCAGTCTCAGTGGCACAGGAAAGGGACTGGCTAAGGGTGAAGATTTCTTTGGACTCTGGCTCGAGAAGCTTCTGCAAGCTTCTGGAAGCCTCTGGAGCTTCTTGCTGCTCCGAAAGGCTACGTGCCTCTTTTCTCGTCTCCTGGCTTCTACCCCTTCCCGCTACACCTCAGCCCCAGGGCATGAGCTCTGGTTTTGAGCTGCCTTCTCAGGATGTACTGGTTCAGCTTCCCCAGTGGCCTCTTCAGAGGGCAAGGAGGATCCCTTTTGGCTGCTGGGAACTTCCAGAATGTCCTGGACAGTCAGAGGAGGGCAGCCCTCGTCAAGGAGCCTGGGCATTTTTTGCTCACAGCCCGTTTCTTTGGGCCCTACTCCAGAACCCAGCCCGAAGCTGCCTGAGCGGGAGTGGCGGGCCCTTCATGCCTTTGGTTCCCTGTGGGGTCCTCTCATGGATCTGCAGGATCCCTCTGGAAAAAGCCACCCTGCTGGGCAGGGACAGCAAACCACTGTGTTCAATCCCATTAATGCCGGAGACATGGCTTGCATGCCCTGCTTAGCATCCGGGGGCCAGATGCCCGCCGGCTTCCCGTCCTGTGGTCTGAGGCCATCTGGTGGGCCTTGGTGGCTTTTTTGATCTCTGTCCCTGTTATTTCTTCCCATAATTCATCCCAAGCCTGGCTTCACGGGGAGAATAGAGGTGGTGGCCGGGTTTGCTGAGTGTTTGCATGGGCGGGGGCCTGAGCAAGTGGCCGGCGTTTTCCCTGATTCCCCACAGGCGTTACATCATGTGTAGTGAAGCCGAGCGGGTGTCCCTGTGAGGTGAGCAGTCCTCCCCTCTTGTAGACCACCTGTGGGAAAGGTCTGCTCCCTTTACGTTTCCATCATTTTAGCCGAGTCCACAATGTGATCTTGGAGCCACCTCTCTCCCATGACGCTTGTCTGTACTGGGAGAAGGGATGGCTGCCTTTGGCAACAGTCGTGATGACAAAAGCTAATTGCATGCAATGGGGACTCTTCACTACTTCCCACAGCACCCCCTATGGAGGCAGCCTTATCCCTGCCTACCCTCTTTTTTTTTTAAAGATAGAGATAGGCAGGGTCTTGCTCTGTGGCTCTGCTGGAGCGCAGTGTAGTGATCACAGCTCACCGTTGCCTCCAACTCCCGGGTTTGAATGATCCTCCCACCCAAGCCTCTCAAGTAGCTGGGACCACAGGCACACACCACCATGCCGGCCAGTTTTTTACTTTTGTAGAGATGAAGTCTCACTATGCTGTCCAGGCTGATCTCAAACCCCTGGCCTCAAGTTATTCTCTTGCCTTGCCCTCCCGAGTGCTGTGATTACAGGCATGAGCCGCCATGCCTGGTCCCACACCATTTTTCACAGGCTGGGAAATGAAGGCACAATCCTGGGTTGGGGATTAAGGATGAGAAGCTTGCCTCTTTCTCCGGTCACATGTTTTTCTTCCTTGGCTGATGGATACACTTTTTTCTTTCTCCTCACGGCAGTCCAGTCCTGTAAATTGGGTAATGGTGGGGCAAATCGTATTTTCCACACGAGGAAACTGAGTCAGAGAAGACCAGTGACCTGCCCTGCCTATTCCAGCTATGTGTAGTGAGGCTTTGCAGATGCACCGGGAGCCACCTCCCTTCCACCACTTGGAATTTGCGCAGACTTGGAGAGTGTTGGACCCTTGCCAAATCCCGTGGGGACGCGTAGTGAGGATCTGAGCGAGATGTGAGTGGGGCCCAGCAGAGACAGCAACGGGCTCTCCACAAGAGCAGGAGTTTGTTCATTTTGCTCCCTGTGGTATCCATTTTGCCCAGAGCCTGGCGCATAGTAGGCGCTCAGTAAGACATCGAATGCATGAAAGGATAAAAGTGTGACCTGGGGTCCCCTTTGAGGATGTGGGCTTCCTGAGTTCCCAGGCTGCATGGTCTGGTCCTGTGTGCCTGAGCCACACACCACAGATACCTGCTGGATGAGTGAGTGCCGGCCAGCATCTTTGCCCCCGGGGCTGGTCCGTCCTAGCAAATGCTCCACCATGCTTTCCCTCCCAGAACTGAAACTCGAGAATGCCTTGCTTGCACTCTTTCTTGAGCATCTGAGCCCGATTTCCAAAGAGTGAAAATTGCCTGTAATTATGATACATTTTGATCCTATGGATGTTCCCCTGCGATGATTATAAGTACGTTATTTAGAGCTGCGTGCCAGTGGGTGCCCAAGGGTAGGTCGGTTCTTGTTTGCAAATAGGGGAGGCATCAGCATGTGTGCCACAGCCTGGGGTTCTTTACAGTGGAATGCATTAGGGGAGATTGGGCTTTCGCGGAGGTAGCTCTCTGGATAACCTGATCTGGCACTTTGATTCCAAAAGCACTTCATGCTTGGCCCCGGGCCTCTGCAAGCCTGTAGAAGCTCATTTTTCCAAATGTATTAACATCTGTGTTTCAAATCAGGATCTGTAATTGCTTTAGCCTTTTTGGCAGGAGACAAAGAGAATTAATATTTTTCAATTTGGTCATAAGCACAGTCATCTGTAGCTGGGAAGAATAGTGTCTGCTAAACTATTAACTCTAAGGATGGGGAATACAGGCGTACCAGGAAGATGATGTTTTAAAGGAGACAACCACAGTTAATGAAGCTAGTTCAAGCTCAGACTGGAAGTAGGCATATGGATAAATACTCACGGTTCTTCCAAACCCTGCCTCTTCTTTCACCTTCTTATTGCCACCTCTGTCGGTGCCATATTCTTCCTTTTCCTCAACAATGCCCATGGCTTTTTATTTTGTTACCCCAAGAATGGAAGAAGGAAAGCTGACACCTGGCCTTGGATTCCAGCACACATGCCACCCTTCTCCTCCTGGGACCAAGGCAGGCATTGCTAATGGATCCCAGCCTTTCTTTTCCCTGGATCCTTAGTATAGGCCTCTAAATAAGGCAGCTACTGGCAATTGAGTGAAGCTGCCATCAAGTGAAACCTGTTGACCACTGGTTTCAGGTCAGGTTTCTCTGAAGCTGACCCTGAGGATTGTGTGGCTGTGAGAGTAAAGGATTAGAAAACACTTCCAGGAAAGGCCTGCAGGAGCATGGGGCAGTGGGACTGGGAGGTGGGGAGGCCAGGTGAGGGAGCGCTGCACAGAGTGCTCCAAAGGGTGACTTTGACCCACTTCTCCTGTTAGAGGTTCTGGAGACAAAGTTGCATCCTCACCCTAGTCCCATCAAGAGAGCAGAAGTCTGTATACCTTGTCATTTGCGGAAGGGTTTCTGTTTACCAGCCTCTGCAGTAGTGACCTTTGGGGGTGGCTCGTTCTCTGGGGTAAGGGCACTCCTGGGCATTGTAGGGGGTTCAGCAGCCCTGGCTTCTGCCCACCAGATGCCAATGACATCCCCACACTCGGTTGTGAAACCAAAAATGTCACCACACATTCTCAGTGTCCCATCTTTAAAGGGCTCCTAACTAGGCCCTGGAGAAGAGTTAGGAGACGGGGCAGAATGGCCCTGACTGAGAAGCGCGGGGTGGGTTGGGACGGGACGCACCTCCGGGTGACACAGCCGGAGCTGAACACACTTCAGTGGGAAGTCCCTTGCCCACCCTGTCTTCCCAGCTTCCCATTCACCTGCTCACTGCTGCCCACACTAAACAGCAGCTGTGCACCTCCTCACACACATCTGTCTGGGGTGGTGCTCAAACCCAGCTGTTGTCAGAACCTCCTGGAAACATATTGGAAGAGAAAAAGACAGGTTCCTAGGTTTCACCCCAACTAGTCAGGTGTAGGGGTTAGGAGTTTTCATTATTAATGTTTAAAAACAAGCTCCCAGGACTGACCGTGTCACTTTCGTGGCCCAGTGCAAAATGAAAACATGGGGCCCCTTGACAAAACTGGATAAAGGATTTCAAAACAGCAATACCAGAGCATGAAACCGAGCAACGATACTTCTGTGTGCCAGGCCCTGTGTGACTGCGAGGGTCCCATGCCCGTGAAGCCGGTCCTGGCCTTGCCATCTCCCTGGATGTAGATGTCTGTTGATACCTGTGTTGACAGATGTCTTTATACAGATATCTTTCAGCCCCAGCCTCATTACCAGCTGTCTCCTGTGCACATGAACATGTGGAAACACACAGATCCATAGAAACAGACACAGCACATGGAAGCACAGACGCAGCACACAGATGCACACCTGGTTTCCCCTATTTTAACACCTTACGTCAATAGGCACATTTTTCATAACCAAGGACCCGGCATCTGCGTTTTTATTAAGGAAAGTCAGTCATTTATTACGGACCCCTTTGCTTTGACTTCTTGTCCTTCTGTCCTGTCCAGGATGCCACCTGCCCTCAGTGGCCACGTCCCCTGGGGCTCCTCCTGCCCGCGTGTCTCTCTGGCTTTGCTTGTTTCTGAGGGTGACAGTCACCCAGCATTTGCAGGGAGTTGATGCAGAATCCTCTCCCCCTGTTGCTGGGTCTGCCTCAGCTCCACCTATTTTATAATTCAACCCGAATCCTTGCACTCTGGCTATGGCTCGATGTCTTCTGGACTTGGGTGGCCTGAGTCATAGCCACATGGGGTCCCCAGACGGGAGTCCTTGTAACCCCTGGGCTTTCAGCTATGGCGACCCCAGTGCCTAGCATGGAGTACTCCACATGGCTCTGCTTCTTGGGTGGACACTAGATAAAAAGAACTTCTTGGAGTCAGGGTTCTTTGTCTCCTCGCTCTTCCCCAGGGCCTAGTTAGGGGCTCTTTAAAGATGGCACTTGGGGTATCCTCAAAAGCAGGCTCTTTCCCCTCCATGCTGTGGGCTTAGGGAAGTGGGCTCAGCCTCTTGCTCTGGGTTTGAACCCACAGGTCCCGGAAGTAGGAGAGGTGGGTGGGGTGGTTTGGGAGTCAGGTTTGCAAGTGGGATTGAGGACTGGAACCAGGAGCCTCCCAAGAAAGCGGTCGTGGTCATTCTCCTTGGAAAGATTTCTTCAGCTGAGCCCGCCTCTGCCCCTTCCCCCTGGGGTGTTTCACGTGTGGGGGTTCACGGCACAGTGGGAAAGTCATGTCTGAGGCCCCAGTCTTGCTCCTGGACATAAGAGGGATCCTGCAGCTCCCCCCTGCATCGCTCTTCTCTGTGGATGCCTCCACGGATTGCCCTGGCAGGTTCCCTGCCACGAATGTAGGCAGCATTTCTCCTCCAGCCCCTGTCCGGCTGCTGAGGCGGGTGACTCCCACCAAGTCAGCCTCACCAGTTGCACCTTGGACAGGGCCTCCGCCCCTCCTCAGAGAGATGGACCCACTGAGCCGCAGACCTCAAGGCTTCCCCTCCCCATACACCTTTCCCTATGTGGGGGCTGTGCTGGGGTTTTCTGTGACCCACTGAGGAGTTGGAGTCAAGGCCGGTAGAGAATTCCCCAGCCCCCTCACCCTCAGGAGCACCCCTCACCTCTCAGATACACAGTTCCTCACTCTCAGGAGACACCTCACTCTCAGGAGACAGCCTCTCACCACTCAGGAGGCACCCCTCACCCTCAGGTGCACCCCTCACCCTCAGGAGACACCCCTCACCCTCAGGTGCACACCTCAGGAGCACCTCTCCGGGACCTCCTCTCTGGGAGGTCCTGACAGGTTTGTTGTTTTGATGATCTCCAAGCTGCCTTGCTTCCTTACCCCCTCCAGGTGGTTCCTGGGGTCACCTCTCAGACAGACTACTTGCATTCAAGTCTTTGACTCAAGATCTGCCTCTGGAGTTGCTGAAGCCTGGCCGAGGCCGAGTGTCAGCCACGCAGGGCAGCCGGGAGGGCTCCCGGGCAAGGGGCAGCTTTGGAATCTCACAGCTCCTGGGACCGGGTGAGGGGCTACTAAGTGCAAGCTGATTCATCAGCCTGCCCCCTTCCTGGACCCCTCCGGCTTAAGGGTTCAGCCATGAGATAAGCTTCAACACCCGCTTGGCCTTTTCTACACGTTCCAACCCAGCCTCTGTTTTTGTGAATCTTGAATTTGGCAATTGCGTCACTTGTTTCTGTCTGCAAAGCACTGTCAAGTGTCTTTTCCTTGTCTCCCTGCTTTGCTGCACTTTTTCTGTCTCTGTGATTAGAACCTTAAAACAGCCTGTGGTTCTCTTTAAAAAGAAAAAAGAAAAAAAAGAGGCTGGAAAGATGATGGAGGGCGAAGACTGTTTGTGGTGCTTGTTTATTCCTTGAGTGCTACGTGAAAGAAGCTGAATTTACCTCATTCTATTTTGGTCTGGACCTGGAGGCTGGAGGAAATGGGGCCACCAGGGGAAGTCTAGAAAGATGAGTCTCCCATCCTCCACGGCCGCCCGCTGCCTCCACAGTGCCAGGTGCAGGCAGCTGTCCATCCATGTGGGATTTCCCCCAGAGCCATGTCAGAGGCTCTGCAGTGTCCCCCAGGTTTTTCTGGGGACACCCCAGGAGTTCTTGATGTCTAACCAGAGTTCTTGATGTGTTCTATAAGCTGGAATGCAGCTCAAGGCTTAGTTCTGTGGGTTTCCAGATGGATCATGCCGGGGTTGAATGGAGCGGTGAGAGCCTCCAGTTTTCCAGAAATTCTGGGGCTCAAACCCTGGTATCTCAAGCAAAGAGTGACAGGAGTTGGGTCTGAAAGGAAATGTGAGGCTTGCTTTCTTCCAGGCCGTTGCTCTCTGCCCACCTGAGTCCTTTCCATTTTTTTCCTGATGTGGGGAAAGGAGGTGGCTCTGAAGAGGTGACAGGGACAGGATAATGGGGGCACCAAGCCGGAAGCTCATGCAACCTGGCAGTTTCCAGCAAGGGGTCAGTCTGGGGTCACTTGACAGCCCCCTGGTTCCACAGCCAGGCCTGTGAAGGTGGAGGGCATGGAGGTGCTCAGGGGCTGACAAGGGTCTCCCTTCAACTAGCATGTGGAGCTGCGTGCCCATGGCCTGGGAGTGGGCTCTTAGTGGGGCATAGGGTGGGCTGGGTGGGCTAAGTCCCCAGTGAACTGCAAGGCAAAGCCATTTCTGGAGCTACCTGAATAATCTGAAAATGCATTTACCATTTCTCTTTTAATAATATAAATTACTGGAAGTGAAATCGGAAAACCTCCCTGGCTGTAAGGATGCTCGGATAGCAGCACGTTTGCCCAGTGCGCAGCCGGGGTCTGCTTTGTGCTGGGCTGTGTGCTCAGGGCAGAGGCTACCCCAGTGCTGACAGAAATAGGGCTGGCTTGCTGACAAAAAGCTAACGTCTGGTGGGGAAACAGAAAATCTCAAGAAACTACACAAACCAACTCAGACTCTAGCCCAGATACCGCAGGGGAGAGGACTTGGGTTTGGGGGCGTCCAGCGTGGATGCACCATCTGGGCATCAGTGGACGCTTCCCTGGGGAGCTCAAGAATGGGCAGGTGTGAGGGAGGTGCAAACACAGGGAACAGTATTGCAGGCAGCAGGAACAGCACCTGTGAAGGGCTTTCTCGCAGATGAGAAAGAGGGCTGGGTGGGAGGAGAGTGTGGACACTCGGGCCGGGCCAATCAGGGCCTTACAGGCTGGGTGACCTGGAGTTGACAGTAACGCCTCCTCTCTCACCCAGTTTCTCAGTTTGGACTGTCAGTTCTATAGTCTCCTTTATCACAGAACACGTAGAGAGCTTTGGCTTTTTATCCTAAGACCTGAGAAGGGTTTGAGACAGGGAAGTTAATTGCTCAGCCCCTGCAAGCTGCTGGGCAGGGGAAATGCAGGGTGAGAAGAGTGAAAGGGGAACCCAGGGGTTCTCTCCCTCCGTCATCAACCATTACCGGGCAGGGCTGGCACTTTGCTGGATCAGGGCTCCGGGCTGGCTCCGTTCACCACCTGCATTTCTCTGAACCGCCATCTCCCACCTGCGACATGGGACAGCACCTACCTCTCGGTCCCGTAGGGTTCAGTGGGCTCGCTCCGTGCCTTGTTCTGAGATGGCTCCATCTTGAGTCGGGGTCAGCCCGTTGGAGCTGTGGTCTGAATCCCACGGTGGCAGATTCACACTGACGCTGAGGTTTGCTCCAACCAGCTGGGAGCCTTGAGTCTCTGGCTCTGCGCTGGCGTCTGGAGCCTATCTTTCCATTTAACCCATTCTCAGAACAATCCTCATTGCTACCTCCCTTTTATAAACAAAAGAACCTGATGGACAGAGGCTGACTTGCTCAGGGTTACTCCGCTGGGATTTAATTCCAGCTTTCCTCAACCCAGCGCCTGGAGTCCTACATCCCTGAGCGCCCACTGTGGGACCTGAGGACCACCCCGCAGAGTTCATCAGAGAGGATTCTGGGCCCCTGACCTCCTGATTGTCTCTGCTGGTGACTGTGTCTCTAATGAGAGAGAACCTTCCATTTGTCACTGTGATTCTCTTCCCTCTTGACCTCCTGCCTCTGTGATCTGCACCTAGATACAAGTTTGAAATGCTCATTACCTCACTCTATTGCTGGAGTAAACATTTCTTTGCAGCAGGACTTGTCAGAACCTTTAAAGAGCTAAGGTGCGTTATGAAATCTCTGAGCAGCAATGTGTTGTGTGATGCTTCCCAACCTTATTTCATCACAGAGCATTTTGGATTTTTGACCCTCTCATGTTCCTCTCTTAGCTCTCCCATTAATAGGTTGCAGTTTTTGAGACCTGGATAAACTCCAAACCCTTTGTCTTGTGGATGGGGAAACTGAGGGCAAGAACGTAAGGGCCACTCACGTGCTTTCTGACTGTGACAATGCTGGCCTCTGGGAGATAAGACAGTCTTCCCGACCTTCCCGTGAGTGGCTGGGTGGCTGCTGTCTGCAGTCAGCTGGCCCTGCCCAAAGGGAGACAGTCACGGGGTGGCCACCTGAGCGCTGTCTGTGGCAGGAGGATACTGTGCCTCTTGACGTGTTTTTCCACCTTTCTCCTCAAATGCTTTAATTTTAGTCTTCCTGGATATGCACTGTATTAAAGAAAGTGTGTTTTGAAAAAGCCTTGGACCTCCCTGACTTCATCTTCCCGTCTGGGGCTGCCAGGGACTGCTCTATGATTTGGCAGGCAAGCAGGGCATTCCCTGAAGCCGAGGTGGGGAGCCCGGGGCCCGGCCGGGGCTCAGGAGGGGCACCCCTTGGACCCAGGAGCTGGCAGCCAGGGTGGGGCCGGCTTCCTCCTGGTTCCTCTGATCTCCTTCTCGGGCTTCCCTGCAGGCTGGGGCTGCCGCTGGGCTGACTCCAGGTGCTCTGCGGGTTGCCGTTTCCCGCCTGACTCACCGCAGCCGCGCTCCCGCCGTGACGTTCCGCGAGCCTGGGAATGCTCTGGCCGCGCGCCCTGGCTCGCGCTCTCGCGCCTTTTCTTCTGAGGAACCTCCTTGCGGCCCAGCAACAGTTCACAAGCTGCAGGGCTTCAGAATGTCCGGCCGCAGTCTTCCAAAGAGCAGTCGGGTGAGGCGAGGGTGAGGGTCAGAGTCGGGGTGCGGGAGAGAGTCAGCTGGGTCTGCGGGCCGCAGAGCCCCTGATCTCCACCCCTGCTCAGAACCCCTCCGGGCTTCCCAGCGCTCAGGCAAGACCTGCCCTCCGCGGCCAGAGGCCCTGCAGGGGACATCGTGCACCTGTGCCCCGGCCTCACTACTTTCTCATCATGATTTCCGCACTGGGTTCCCTCTGCCGGGAACACTTTTCCCTGCCCTTTCAGCTGTGTTAGCCCTGCTCGTCCTCTGACCCCCATCGGGAGATGTATCTTTGGAATGTCCTCCCGGCTCACCCTCACACACTCACACCCTGGACACACTCACACCCTGGACACACTCACACCCTCACACCCTGCACACCCTCACACCCTCACATCCTCACACCCTGCACACCCTCACATCCTCACACCCTGCACACCCTCACACCCTGCACACCCTCACACCCTGCACACCTTCACACCCTGCACACCGTCACACTCTCACACTCTCACATACAGCCTGCCCGCCCTCATACCCTCAAATCCTGAGCACCCTCACACCCTCACACACACCCTCACACCCTGCACAGCTCACACCCTACACATCCTCACACCCTCACATCCTGCACACCCTCACACCCTCACACACTCACATCTAGTCCTTTTCTTTTGCCTTGCTCACCCAGAGGACTCTTCCCTCCTTCATGCCACTTAACTGGAGTTTAATGACCCTCTTTAGTGCCACGCACGCCCAGCCTCTGGACTCACAGCTCCATATCTGGCTGCCATTGTGTCTCTGGCTCCTTGCAGAGCGCCTGTGGAGAGGAGGTGTTTCGTGTGGATTTCAGGAGACAGACTGTGTTCGTTCCTCTAGCTCCTGTGGCAAGTGACCACCAACTTAGTGGCTTAAGGCAACACAAATTTACCGTCTTAGAGTTTGGGAGGTCTAAAGTCTGAAACGGGTTTTACCAGGCCAAAATCGAAGTCCATAGGGCTGCATGTTTTCTGGAGGGCTTGGGGGAGGATCTGCTTCCTTGCCTTTTCTGGATTCTGAGAGACAGAGCCCCCTGTCCTGGCTCGAGGCCCTCAGCCGCAGTCACACCTCCCTGACCCCTGCTTTTGCTGTCACATCTTATTCCCCGGCCGCCACCGTTATCAGGACGCTTATGATTCTTTTAGGCCCACGAGGATAATCCAGCATAATCTCCCAATTCAAAATCTTTAATGGCCTCCGCAGAGTCCCTCCCGCTATGGAAGGTGGCATACTCAGCTTCCGGGGATCAGGACCTGCGTGTGTTTGACGGGGGTATTTTCCACCTGCCGCATCATCTGAAGTGTGTTTTCCTTTTGTTGATGGTGGGCCTGGGCCAGCCCCTTCCTCTCCTGCCCGGCCTCCTCTAACTTGGGTGGGGCTCCTGGGGACAACTTTCTGTGCTTCAAGTAACCTCTGGCCTGGGGGCTGCTGCTGTCAGCGGAGGCCTCTCCTGAACCTCCCTGCCCTTCCGTTTTTGGGACAATCTCCATCCCCACTTAATAGGCAATATTAAGGTGATATTCACTGGGGATGGGGATTATACTGACCTCACTGGAGGAGGGGGGAGGTAGGAGAGTGTCACTTGAGAGCCTGGTGTGCCGTAGGTGCTCAGGATGAGCTGTTGGGGTGCTCAGGGCACCTGGCCACCAGCCAGGTGATTCCACATGCGGCCCTTCCAACCCCGGCTCGTACCTGCTCCCTGAAGGTGGTGGGAGGCTGTGTCTGAGGGCGGCTGAGGGGGAGATCAGGCTGGCTCTCAGGCTGTGATGGCGAGAACAGTTTTCATTACACTGCCCTAAATTATGGCCCAGAACTGGTGTCTAATAGCTGTTCATGCACAAGACAGAAACTCTCTGATCTTCCAAGCTGAAAATTAAAATGACCGGAATGGATTTCCAAGGACCTGTTCTGCTCCTAAGACCCTGGATGGCTGGGCCCAGGGGCAGGAGGCTGCAGGAGGCATCTTCCCCGCAGCCCTGACTACAGGCGTCGGGACAGGACGTGGACTTTCCCAGGCAACGAGGCAGTGCGCACTGCGTGACCCTGTCGGATTTTGTGTTTCCTGTGGCTTCAATGCCTGCCTGGTGCCTCAGGGCTGGAGAGATCCTCAGACTCCCAACTCCTGCTCTGTTTTGCCCCGGGGCAGTTTCAGGGCTGTCTTCCCTGGATCTGTGTTTGCACCGAGGCCCTGGTCCTGCATCCCACATGGGAGTCTTACTCCCAGCAGGATGGACGCAGGTGGTGGGTGAAGGCCCATGGGGATCAGTCTCTAAATAGCCTCTAGGAAGGTAGCCAGAGGGCAAAATGGACTTCCTGCCTTCCCACGTTTGAGATTTAAAAATATCCCCTTTTCCATTGTGGTCGAACTTTCCAGGGGAAGGTGGGCTGGGAGACACTGGGAAGGAGCCTGGGGGTGTGTGGTTCCTCCCCCTGCTCCTCTAGAATTAGATTTCAGCCGGTTCACATGGGTGTCCCTGGGAGGAGGCACCCAAAAGCCCAGCAACGCGCTGTCCCCAGGCTGGTGGTTAAATATTAACGCCTCTCAGCACCACGGCATTGGGGTCACCAGCTGTTCATGCCTTGCAGAGCAGGGATATGGGAGAACCCAGTTTTAGAAGAGAAAAGAAGAGGGGAGGAGAAGGGAGGGGAGGAGAAGGGAGGGGAGGAGAAGGGAGGGGAGG
>PVKP010017968.1:0-45080 GCA_004027715.1 Plecturocebus donacophilus
AACAAGTACTCAGAGATTACATCACCACCAGGCCTGCTTTACAAGAGCTTCTGAAAGAAGCACTACACATGGACGGGAACAACCAGTATCAGCCATTCCAAAAACATACCAAAAGGTAAAGAGCATCACCATAATGAAGAATCTACATCAACTAATGGGCAAAACAGCCAGCTAGCATTACCAGAAGCTGCGATTTTCAACTCTGATAGAACAGACTTTAAAACAACAAAGACCATAAGAAACAAAGAGGGACATTACATGGTGGTGAAAGGATCAATGCAACAAGAAGAGCTAACGATCCTAAATATATACGCACCCATTACAGAAGCACCCAGATACATAGGGCAAGTTCTTAATGACTTACAAAGAGACTCAGACTCCCACACAATAATAGTGGGAGACTTTAACACTACACTGTCAATATTAGACAGATCAACGAGATAGAAAATTAACAAGGATATCCAGGACTTGAACTCAGACCTGGAACAACTAGACTTAACAAATATTTACAGAACTCTCCTCCCCCAAATCCACAAAACATACGTTTTTCTCAATATCACATTATACCTATTTTTAAAGTGACCACATAATTGGAAGTAAATCACTCCCCAGCAATTGCATAGCATTTCACAGGTTTAAATAAAATATTGGTTGGCTGCTTATTTGTTATTTTCATCCCCTATTCCTTCCTGTCTCAATTGTTAAGCACAATTATTGGCATAAAAGAGGTTTTTAATCCCCATTTTTAGACTGTATTCTAGCCTGGGCAATAAAACAAGAATCCCGTTCTCTCTCCCTCTTTCTCTTCCTGTTTCATTCTTTTTTTTTCTTTCTTTTGCTGTTTCTTTCTTTCTCCTTTTCTCTCTTTTTCTAAAAAAAAAAAAAAAGAAGAAGTGAGCAGAGGATATTCATTAAGGAAATAAGTCATTTCTATGGCATAAAAGTGCAAAATGAAGTGTTGGTGAAGAAGCTGCAACCAGTTATCCTGAAGATTTGCCTTAGAAAATTGATGAAGGTGGCTACACTACCCAATAAATTTTTAATGTGTACAAAACAGCCTTCTATTGGGAGAAAATGCTGCCTAGGACTTTCATAGCCAGAGAGTGAAAGTTGATGCCTGGCTTCAAAGCTCCAAACGCCAGGCTGACTCACCTGTTAAAGGAGAATGCAGCTTCTGACTTTAAGTCGAAGCCAGTGCTCATTGACTATTCTGAAAATTCTACTGTCCTTAAGAATTATGTTAAATCTACTCCACCTATGTTCTGTAAATGGAACGACAAAGCCTAGATAACAGCACATCTGCTTACCACATGGTTTACTGAATATTTTAAGCCCACTGTTGAGAACTATGGCTCAGAAAAAAAAAAAAAAATGATTCCTTCCAAACTATTGATGCTCATTGACAATGCATTTAGTCACTCAAGAACTCTGATGGAAACGTACAAGAATAATGTTTTCATGCCCACTACACAACATCCATTCTGCTGACCATGAATCAAGGACTAATTTTGACTTTCAGGTTTTATCATTTAAGAAATACATTTCATAAAGATATAGCTGCCATAGATGGTGATTCCTCTGATAGCAAAGTAAATTGAAAATATTCTGCAATGGATTCACCATTTTGGATACCATTAAGAATATCTGCGATTCATAAGGGGGGGTCAAAAGAACATTAGCAAAAGTGTAGAAGGTGAGTCAAACTGTAATGGACAACTCTGAGGGGTTCAAGATCAGTAGAGGAAGTCACTGCATATTTGGTGGAAATAGCAAGGAAACTAGAATTAGATTGGAGCCTAAAGATGTGCCTGAATTGTTGTAACCTCATGATTAAACTTCAATGGATGATGAGTTGTTCCTTATGAATGAGCAAAGGAAGTGGTTTCTTGAGATAAAAGCTACTGCTGGTGAAGATATTGTAAACACTGCTGAAAACAAAATAAAAAATTTAGAATATCACATAAGCTTAGTTGATAAAACAGTAGCAGAATTTGAGAGGATTGACAATTTTCAAAGTTCTTTGGATAAAGTTCCATCAAAAATCACTGCATGCTAAAGAGATATGTTTCTTGAAAGAAAGAGTCAGTTGATGCAGCAAACTTTTCCGCTGTCTTATTTTCCAAAATTTCCACAGCTACCCTAACTTTCATCAACCACCACTCTGATCAGTAAGCAGCCATCAACATCAGATCCTTCACCAGCAAAAAAATTACAACTTGTTAAAGGCTCAAATGATTGTTAGCATTTTTTAGCAATAAAGTTTTTTTTTAATTAAATTATATATATTGTTTTTAGACATAATACTATTGTACATTTAATAGACTATATTGTAAAGATAATTTTTATATCTACTGGGAGACCAAAAAAATCTGTGTGGCTTGCTTTATTGTGATAATAACTTTATTTTTGTGCTCTAGTAATTATCCTGCAACATCTGCAACGTATGCCTGCATATCAGACAGGAGCAAAGCAAAGTCTTTTGAATACACAATACACTGACTGAGTTTAACATGGGTATAACCACAGGTTTTCAGAGTTGGTTGGGGACTCAAAGACCATCTAAACCATCTCTGATTTCTTTCACAATATTCCTAGTGGACAAGAATCTACAGCATTTTCCACAAAAAGGAAACTCACTTCATGATGAAGTAACAACTTTGCTATAGAGGTCTGATTGATAGGCAGCTCTGCTTACCTTAAATCCACAGCTACATATATGATGCTTTCAACCTTCAGAGCCTTTCATGACAGAACAGGTGTTACTTTCTCTCCCAGTTAGTCATGTAAAATGCATATTCTGACTTCTACTCAATGCATTCTCAAATTTTTTTCTCCAAAAAAAAAAACACAAAAAAACTCCTCAAGTTACTTGAGTCATTTCTCATGTCCTGTTTATTTTTTTATTTTTTTAATTTCTTTTACCCTGGGCCATTTGGTCTGGACATGCTGCATTTTGGCAGTACCTATGTTTTAAGTACATAGATAACAACCATAATTAATAAAGCCTTTTGATTAGCTGGTAAATCTTTTTATAGACTATGTCTGGACACTGCTAGGACTGGTGCATTCCTTGTATGGATACAGTGGTGGTAGCAGCTAAGGGGGAGTAGGCAGTGGTTCTCCCTTAGCCCTAAGGCATACATTTATCCTTTGGCCTTCTCTTCTGATGGGAGCTCTGCAAAGGGGTCTCCGCATGTTCAGATAATAGTTATTTCAACTTAAACGTTATTATGAATCATGGGTGAGGGGAAGTGAAAGACAATGTGTTCAACATATTAATTTCCTTTTCTTATTGAAGTCAAATTCAATAAAAATGATTAAATTATTTTAAGTTCTAGTGAGGTAAGTTTACTTATTTTTTTAAATCCACTAAGGTAAAATGCATAATTTCTCCAAAATGCTGGATGAATTGTGAGTTACTCTACAATTTGGCTAATGATGTAGAATCTTAGGGCTATTTATTAATTTAGCAATTATTTATTAAGTAGTTCCTACTCTGGGCAATGCATTGTATAAGGGGCTAGACAGGCAAATAAAAAAGACAGGCAAGAGCCTGGTCTTGTGAAAGCTGAATTCAAGTGGTGTGATACAAATAATATACAACACAAATAATTGAATAGGCAATGTCATAGGGTCAGTATGTCAGTAATGAATGCTGTCATAAAAATGAATTAAAAAGTCATATGACAAAAAGTGAGGCATGTAATAGGAATTGAATACATAGATGTTGAATGGAAGTTTGAGACTATAGACTCCTGGACAGAGACTCCACTTGAAATCACTGGAAGGAACACTTCCAATAAAAAATAAGAAGAGGGAGACAAGAAAATGAAAAGGTGATTTAAAAAAGAAACTAGATGGAAGAATTTTTCAACTTAGTCCCATGTAGAATTCAGTGTAAGACATTTAGCCTGGTTACAGATGATACAGGCTACCACTTACTTGATTTCCAAATTGAATGTTTTTAAGAAAAAAAACAACCATTTTATATAATACTGGAATTGAATAAAACAGAATCATTTAAATCATTAATCATTTAATGCGTAACACCAGCTATTCCCTCTTCATGACCTGAGCTTTTTGCACTCCCAGACTGGCTCCTTCTCATAATTTAGGTGTTTATTCAAATATCACCTTCTCTGAGAAGTATTCCCTAGTCACCCAATCCAATTCATCCCCTATTTACATATTATATTCTATCTCAATATCATGATACATATTTTTTAAAATACTTGTCAGGATCTTAAATCATCTTACTATATTTCTTGATATTTTTTCTTACTCTATAAGAAAGTAAGCTTCATAAAGTAGGGATCCTGTGTGCCTTTTTCAACTCTCTATCTCTAGTGTGGGAAACACTGTCTAAAATAGAGAAGAGAAATAGTAAAACTGATTATTACTATTGAAATGGTATTATTGCTATTGAAATGAAATGGTGTTTCATTTTTATTAAGCAAACTTGTGTTAATATGTCAGAATAGGGAGGACTTACAGGACTATGTACTATAAGGAAAAACTAAGAGATTTAATCATCTGGAGAAAGAAAGACTTTGACAGGGCACTCTAGAACTGCCTTTGCAAGTTTGAAGGGCTGTACTTGGAAAGAGGGTACAGACTTGTTCTGTTGTGTTCCATTGTTGAGAACTAGAATGTTGGAGGCTATATTCCAGGGGAGTTCTGTTCGATGTGTTAAAGAACTTCTGAGCAGTCAAAGAAAACCAAAAGTTCAGTGACCTTCTTTGGTAATGAGTATGGAAAACTAGAGAAAAATCCTTATTATTATTTTTTTAATGTCCAAGAAAACACTGGCACGTGACATGAACTCATCCATTTTTATGACTGTATAGTATTTCATGGTATATATGTGGCACATTTTTTTATACAGTCTATCATTGATGGTATTTGGGTTGGTTCCAAGTCTTTGCTATTATAAATAGGGCTGCAATGAACATATGTGTGCATGTGTCTTTATAACAGAACAATTTATAATCCTTTGAGTACATACCCAGTAATGGGATTGCTGGGTCAAATGGTATTTCTAGTTCTAGATTCTTGAGGAATTGCCACACTGTCTTCAACAATGGATTAACTAATATACACTCCCATGGATGAAGCTGGAAACCATCATTGTCAGCAAACTGACACAAGAACAGAAAACCAAACACTGCATATTCTAACTCGTATGTGAGTGAGAATACATGGACACAGGGAGGGGAACATCACACACTGGGTCCTGTTGGGGGGTTGGGGGGCTAGAGGAGGGATGGCAGGGGTTGGGGGGATTGGAGAGGGATGACATTGGGAGAAATACCTAATGTGGATCACCCCGAGGTCAGGTCAGGAGTTGGAGACAAGCCTGGCCAACAAGGTAAAACCCCATCTCTATTAAAAATATAAAAATTAGCCAGGTGTGGTGGTGCACACCTGTAGGCCCAGGTACTAAGGAGGCTGAGGCAGGAGAATCACTTGAACCTGGGAGGTGGAGGTTGCAGTGAGCCAAGATCATGCCACTGCACTCCAGCCTGGGTGACAGAGCGAGACTGTCTCAAAAAAAAAAAACAAGACCAGTACCAGTAGTTGAGGTCAGAAAAAGTAAAATCAGTGAAGGTTAGTGGTCAGTAAGACCTTCAAGCCATGAAGTTTAATGCTTTAAAAAGTGTCTTAGAACACAGTAGGTACTAAATACATCTATATTGAATAAATTCTGACCAAATCATCTTCTACTTAAAGTAAATCTACTCTTTAGTATTGTCAAACTTATTTGTAATTGCCTGACCACTAGCCTTCTCTCTACTAACAAAATTAATGTTGAAAGAATGACTGGTGAGCTAACTGGAGTTTTAAGACACAGACTTTAAAATAACTAGTTAACATGTTCAAGAAAACAGATGATAAGATGGATAGAATTTTACAAGTAGATTTTAAAATATTTTAAAATTAATGTAAATTCCAGAATTTTAAAATACAATTATTGAAATTAATTAATTTAGTTGATGAATGTAACAGCAGGATATGGATTACAGGACACAGATACAGGTAACATTAAAAAAACAGGAAGATAGGCAAGTAGAGGAAAACACTGACTGGATAACAGGGATGAGAAAGAATGGAATACACTGGAGCCTGTTGGTGTGTGGGAGAGCTAGGGGAGGGATAGCAGGAGGTGGGGGGATTGGGAAGGGATGACACTGGGAAAAATACCTAATATGGATGATGGGGAGTATGAATGCAGCAAACCACTATGGCATGTATATACCTACGTAACAATCTTGTACGAACTGCACATGTACGTTAGAACTTAAAGTATAATAATAATAAAAAAAGAAAACACTGGCACCCTTTTGACATTATTAAGTATTCTATAACATGATAAATAAACTGCAGCCAGTTAAGTTTTGGAAAAATTGAGTTAAATAAAGTGAAAACTTTCCATATTGCAACAAAATGCAATTGAACCTTTAATAAAATAAAATGTACTGAGAATTCCTCAAAGAGAAATGGAGTACCCGGAGTTTACCATGTCTGGTTGATCAGGACATCTTATTTTCAAGAAACACTTACTAAGATTTTCTGAGATACCAGGGTCTTGAAGATCAAAAATCTATAGTTCTCTGCATGTGAAAAGAATGGGTGAAAGATATGAACTGACACTTCCTAAAAGGAGACATTTATACAGCCAACAAACATATGAAAAAAAGCTCATGATCACTGGTCATTAGAGAAATGCAAATTAAAACCACATTGAGATACCATCTCATGCTAGTTAGAATGGCGATCGTTAAAAAGTCAGGAGACAACAGATGCTGGAGAGGATGTGGAGAAATAGGAATGCTTTTACACTATTGGTGGGAGTGTAAATTAGTTGAACCATTGTGGAAGACAGTGTGGTGATTCCTCAAGGATCTAGAACTAGAAATACCATTTGACCCAGCAATACAATTACTGGGTATATACCCAAAGAACTATAAATTGTTCTGTTATAAAGACACATGCACATGTATGTTTATTGTAGCACTGTTCACAATAGCAAAGACTTGGAACCAACCCAAATGCCCATAAATGACAGATTGAATAAAGAAAATGTGGCACATATATACCATGGAATACTATGCAGCCATAAAAAAGAATGAGTTCATGTCCTTTACAAGGACATGGATAAAGCTGGAAACCATCATTCTCAGCAAACTAATGCAAGAACAGAAAACCAAACCCCTCATCGTCTCACTCATGGGAGAACATGAGTGGGAGTTGAACGATGGAACACATGGACAAAGGGAGGGAAACATCGCACACCAGGGACTGTTGGGGGTTGGGGGGTAGGGGAGGGATAGCATTAGGAGAAATACCTCATGTAGGTGACAAAGTAATGGATCCATGTTCTGCACATGTACCCCAGAACTTAAAAAAAAAAAGATTATGCACATTGAGAGTCTGGGGGTAGAATGTCATGGGTTGAATTTTGTCTCCTCAAAATTTATATGTTGACCCCTGATTAAAACAACAACAACAACAAAAACTTCAGCTGAATTACATTTAAAGGAGTTGAGTTTAATTGAGCAATGAATGATTTGCAAACTGGCAGCCTCCCGAGCAACAGTAGGCTCTGAGACTCTGGCACAGCCATTTGGTGGAAGAAGATTTATAGACAGAAAAAGTAAAGTGATGTATAGAAAATGGAAGCAAGGTGCATTAAACAACTGAATTGGTGACAGCTCAATGTTTGCTTTGTTTGAACACAGTTCAAACAGTTGACTACATTTGATTGGTCAAAACTCACTGATTGGCACAAGTGTAGGCTATGGTCTGTTTACACCTCCACTTGTTATAGTTCACAATGTACAGAGAAATCTTTAGGCTGAACTTAAAATACGTAAGGAGGCAGCTTTAAACTAAACTTGATTTAACACCCCCAATGTGACTATATTTTGAAATATGCTCTTTAGGACAGTAGTTAAGGTTAAGTGAGGTCCTAAGAGAGAGGCTCTAATCCAATAGAACTGGAGTCCTTGAAAGAAGAGGAAGAGACATCAGAGGCATGTACACAGAGAAAAGACCAGATGACGACACAGTGAAGACAAACTGTCTGCAAGCCACAGGGAGAATCTTTGGAAGAAACCACACCTGCTGGCATTTTGATTTTGGACCCTAGAACTGAAAAAATTTCTGCTGTTTAAGCTACTCAGTTTGTGATATTTCGTTACTGCAGCTCTGCAGACTAACACATTTCCTGTTGTTGGCTAACTCTGAGGTTACAGGTATCTTTTCAGCACTGAGCACAGGAAACATGATTATTCATTTAAACTTTTTTTATTTTTTAATTGACAGATAACATTACATGTTTTTATCTTATACAATCTGATGCTTTGAAGTACATTTACAGTGAACAATGGTTAAACCTAGCTAACAATTGCATTACCACTCCTAGTTATCATTTTTGTTGTAAGAGCACATAACATCGACTTTTTGACATTTTTTAAGAATAAAAATGAATACATCATCATCACTGGTAGTCACTCTGCTGTGTAATAGTTCTGCTGACATGTATTTTTTCTATCTAACTGTAATTATATCTCCTTTGACCAATGTCACCCCATCTCTACCTTCTTCCTAATAACTCTAGCTTCTGCTATAGGCAATGTCCTACACTTGCTCCCCTGGCCTTCTCCCAAGAAGGTATCTCTCTCTCCAAGCTGTGCTGCCTAGGGTTAGAGGAAGGGGATGTGGGTAAAATAAAACTGTCTTTTCTACCCTCTTCAATATATATTTTCTTATTATTATATTTAAACTAGGTACTCTTACCTGGTTTATTTAGCTCTTGTCAAGATTCTTCCTGTACGGATAATTGTTACAAATCAGTGTTTCTTATAGGGTGACAATCACTGGAGAATCCTACTCTGCCATCTTGCTTCGCTCCTTCCTAGTAAACATAATTTTTACCAATTGGAGGGGTGTGTGTGTGTGTGTGTGTGTGTGTGTGTATGCATGTTGGGAAAAGCAGCAAAGGAGAAAGGACTGACAGAGTGCCTACATAAATTGGTTATGAGTAACACATAAACAAGGAACAACAAACTGTGGAAGGCCGCAGGAGGCCTCTGAGGAGGAAGGCCTCTCCATGCCTCATGTTCTGGTGCAGGGTGTCCTAGGCTCTGTTACCATAAACATTGTGTTCAAGGATGTAAAATCCCTTCATAGCACTATGACATAGCCAGACTTGTAGGCTCCTTGTAAGGTCTATGTTCCACCAGCTGTACATAGATAATAAGCTAAAGATAACCACATGTTCCTGGTTTGTGAAACTCCCAAACCATCACTGTTATCAATCCCTAGGATGACACACCAGTTCCAGCTCACTGATTCACTTCCAGTTCTCTGATTCACTCCACCATCACTCCACCCCTACCCTATTGATCAAAGTGATTGTAATGAATAGTGTGGATGATCAGAGCTTGGGACCTTCACTGTCTCCTCCAAAGTAAAAAAGTGATGGCCCCCTGGTCCCACTTTCTCTCTTAATCTGTCTTTTTCTCATTCCTTTGTCCCACTGAACGTGGGGTATCCACGGGTGTAATATGGGGCTGGTTCCCTACAAATGTGTGTGTGTATATGTGAAGAGTCTTCATCCAGATACTGTGAGGGCCCCTAGGAGAAACATAAAGAAAAAAAATAGTTGTTTTGTTCATCCAAATCACCTTACTCCATGATTGGAGTTGTTTAGCCTCAATAGCCCAGAAATAATAAAAGGCATTCAAAGCATAAGATCCCTGGATGTGCTAACTCCCTGCTCTCATGAGATACAGGGAACAAAGTCTTGCCAGATACAAAGTCAAAATGCAAATATCCAGATGCTTAGGTCATTGTGCCTGCAGTGGTCACAAGGGCATGATCACACTTGGGACTATCTTGAAAAAAGAAAAGAGTTGGAATGTGAAGGGCCCACATAGGGAAAGAAGAAGAGACAAATGTAGGCTAGTGATTTTTAAACTGTCAAAAGATTCCTTGAGAGTGTTGGGTGGTTTTTTTGCTGGATGTCAAGAAGAAAGGCATCCTGGTGGGGTGAGTGAGAGATGCTGGTGCAGCAATGGGGAGGGAAAACCAGCATCAGTTAACAAAGTTCCAGCCTCTCCCTCCTACCTAGCCTCACTCCTCAGCCTTATTTATTGTATATATTAGTGTACTAGGGATGGCTTTTTAACTCAAAAATGTGAACTACCAATCTTGGCTAATCTCACTAGATGTAGGGGACGTAGAGAGCTCACATTGGAGAAGGGGTTGTCACAACATTTGCTACTTAGATAGATAGATGAGGATGAGGAACAGGACAGGAATCGTTGGTACCTGGCTTTCAGTCTTCCTCTCTCCCCACTGGAATGCACCCTCTTTCCAGATGATCCTCACAGGTGAAAACGTCACACACTCTACCCCAGTCTTCAGCTCCCCCTGCTGCTCATTCAAATCTTTAGCAGTTCTCCCTGACTGCTCTGATTCTGCAGTTATACTCTTATTATTTCAGTGTCCAGTGAATCTAAATTTAAATCTAAACCTAAAAAGTAGAGTCTACAAACCTACCTTTTAGGTTTAGACTTAAAGGTAACACACCAGCGTGATTAAAAAGCATTGGCTCTTTCTTTACCTTAAGCTAGTCACATCTCTTAAGTGCCCATTATTGCAGCTAAATAGCAGGGAGAATCGCCATTCCTATTTCATAAGACGTTTTAAGTATGAAATGAGATAATGCACACAGCAGGCATAGCACAGTTCTAGCACATGGTAAGTGCTGAATATATGGTTAATTTTCTTATTATAACAGTCCATCCTTAGAGTCAGTATTCTATGACTGGATTCCTGCCCAGCTACAGTGCTGGCTTCCGTATTTCTCTCTAGCTAACTAACCCAAGAACTCTTCATACAGGTCGTGTTCCAATTTAATTCCCTCACCCTTCTCTAACCCTCTAAGGAGTTATCCTGCTCTTCCTTGTGACACCCCAACTCTATAAGAGAAGAAATTCCCAACACTCTCAAATGTTTATATTCATTTTTATGCTTTTCTGCAAACCTTTTTCCCATTTGCCCTGAGAATACTTGCCGGTAGCACAGTGGCTGCAGCATTTACCCCAGAAAGAATTAGGTGACAGTGCCATCAACATTTCACAATTGTCTTAGTCCATCTCACACTGCTATAAAGAACTACATAATACTGGGTAATTTATGAAGAAAAGAGGTTTAATTGACTCAGTTCTGCAGGCTTAACAGGAAACATGACTGAGAGGCCTCAGAAAACTTACAATCATGGCAGAAGGCAAAAGGGAAGCAAGCACCTTCTTCTAATCATAGCCGGAGAGAGAGTAAGAGAGAAGAGGGAAGGGCCACATACTTTGGAACCATCAGATCTCATGGGAGCTCACTCACTATCGTGCAAACAGCAAGGGGAAATCTGCCCCCATGATTTAATAACCTCCCACCAGGCCCCTCCTCCAACACATGGGAATTACAATTTGAAATGAAATTCGAGTAGGGACACAGAGCCAAACCATGTCAACCATGATACTGTGATTGAAGTAGACACAGAAATGGAAAGAAAACTAAGAAGCCATATGTCATTGTGCATAACAACAAGAATATGGGAGCAGTGGACTTGGCTGATCAGATGCTCACTTATTATCCAACTGAGCTCAAAGTTTTGGTATAAGAAATTCTTTCACTACCTTCCAAACATTACAGTGCTGAACTCCTACATCCTCTTCAAGAAGGACAATCCTGAGCACCCAATTAGTCATGTAAACTTCAGACTGATATTGATTGAAAGAATGCTGGAAAAACACCACGGACCAGGGAAGCAATGTCTTTGAGGTTGTCCGTGCTCTGATGATGTCACTCCTCTTTGCCTGTCTGGAAGAAATTTCCCCAAGAGCATACCACCAACATTAGGGAGGCAGAATCCAATTGGTCACTGCAAAGTTTGCTACTTACACAATGACAAGGATAGCAAGAATATCTGGAGAGAAATGAAATATTTTTATGCAGAATATGATGTTCTGCTTTGTGCTATTCTGTACTTTGAAATTTACCAAACGAAAATAAAATTATTAAATACTGATTGTCATATACATTTTTGTTACCTCAGGATTAGAGACAAGTTCTGTTTAGAAATAATTCCAAGAACAGTTTTTATATTTTATTTTCACCCTGAAAATCAGATTTACTTCAGCCTCAAAGAGTGTGTTTATGTAAAATTAAATGAATTTTGGCAGCAAGCTGCACTTTTTTTCCTAAATGGGAAAAGAGCTAATTTTATTCTGCCTTCCCCATGATGGAACCAGGACCATAGTAATTCTCTCTTGCAAGGTCTCAAGTTTTTCTCCTTGCAGGACTATGAGGATAAATGAAAAAACTATCCTCATCCTGAAATGGACTGCTTTTATCTTCACAGGTTTTGACTCTCATTCCAAACACCTCCTCCATAATTTGTCCCTCAGTAACCAGCTGGAAATTTTCATCTATGTAAGTGGCTTCCAAAACCCAAAGCAGCCCCTCTCCTGATCCCTTGACCTCACCTTGCCTCATGCTTTTCAACTGAGAGACCTTTATCTCCACCCACTGGATGCACCCTGAGAATCATTATTTCAGCCCCACCCCTGAGAAATTGCATCTGACAACTTGATTCCTAGCGTCCACTGTCTTAATAATTGTTCTTATTTCCTATACCTATCACATTTTGCCTAAACCTTGATCTCTAAACACTTAACTGCTTGCACCTTGTATAATCCATCAGAACCTTCTGAAACATTTAACTCTCTTTGAGGTTTTGCCACCTCCTAATGCAGTCTTTATGGTACTCTCAAGCCTCTAATGTATATACTCGCTATCTATAAAATCACTATTCCCCATTTCTCACTCCATGTCACACAAACTTTGAGAGAAATATGCAGGATAGTACTGATTGGGCCTTCTAAAATCTTGTTCTAATTTTCCCAGCTGCCATTAATCTTTAGATCCATTGCTGACTATCTGACATGCTGCCAAGTCTTCTATCAGCTTTCTCAAGCTTCCAGACCAACCCAGTTCTCTCAGTGCAAAAAGCAAACCAACACTGAACAGCCAGAGCCTATCTTACAGTGGGCTCCCCACATCTCTCCTTCCTTAACCTTAAAAATATGCTTCTCTCTACATTTATCCACTCTACTCTCTCTCGTGTATCAGAGAAAATAGTTTTTAATCTGTGCTCTTAACCTTATTTCATATCTTTCTACATGCCTATAATTAGCCACTCTCTATTATATATCTAAATTTTCTTCTTCTCTTAAGTTTTAAGACATGCTCAGTCTATTCTAGATCTTTCTGTAGCCTCAGCTTCTTCCATTCCTCTCCTATCGAACATTTAAAAAAAATTCTGTGATCCTATCTTTTACCACCATTTTGACCACTCTTTGACCCTATTCCTACTCCTCTTTGACATAGGGCATTTTCAAACTGTAATAAAGACACCTCATCTTGAAACATAATGCCTTTTTTTTAAGATTAATTCCTTTTAAACATTCATGGTAAACAATGAAACCTGCAATTACCTCTCCTTATTGGAACCTTCACTTTGCTTCTTTTCCTTGACTGAACTCAGCAGTTTCCTCTATTAATTGTATCATGATCCGTGGAAGATTACTTAAATCCTCTGAGTCTTAACTTACTCACTGGCAAAACTAGGGTAATAAAAATTCCTTCCTTAGTGAGTTGTTATGAAGAGCACATTCCATATTATTAGCTACCATATATCAAGATATAATTATGAGCTTGGCACCCTGATACACAAATACAAACCACAAAAATACGTCACACAGACCACACCTCACAGACATGCATCCATAAGAGATTATATGCACAGTTGACCCTTGAGTAAAATGGGTTTGAACTGCACAGGTTCACTTATACACAGATTTTCTTCTACCTCTGCCATTCCTGAGACAGTAAGATCAACATTTCCTCTTTCTTCTTCTCCTTAGTCTTCTCAGGATGAAGACAATGAAGATGAAAATCTTTATGATGATCCATTTCCACTTAACTCATGTAAATATATTTTCTCTTTCTTACAATGTTCTTAATAACATTTTCTTTTTTCTAGCTTACTTTATTATCAGAGTACAGTATATAATACTTGTAACATACAAAATATGTGTTAATCAACTGTTTATGTTATTAATAAGGTCAACAATAGGCTATTAGTAGTTAAGTTATTGAGAAATCAAAAGTAGTATGTTAACTTTTCAACTGTGGTGGGGGGCGGTCAGCACCTCTGGCTCCCAAGTTGTTCGAGAGTCAATTGTATTAGGGGTTTTTGTTAAATAAGTAGATTTTAGCGGCTCTTATCACACAAAACACTGAGATGATGTTAATCTGTTTTACTGTAGCAACCATTTTATTATCTATATGTATCCCATAGCACCATGTTGTAAATCTTAATTATACCTAATAAAATGTCACCAAAATGCAGGAAAAAAAATATGTGTGTGAGTGTGTGTGTCTGGAAAATCTCATTTAACACTCAAAACAACCTATGAGGTAAATATTATTTCTGTTGTAAAGATCATTAAGTATCAGATGTTAATCTAAATACTAAAAAGCACACAGTTAACATTTTTTAGAAGAAATATTCTAAATGAGATCTACTTAATGCCCACGCTTTTAACCACTAGATTATATTTCCTTCCAAACAGGTATAGGAGTCAAAGTTTTAGGGGATTGTGCAATATCATTTATGATTCACTTAATATACTTTGTAGGTGCTATGTTTTAGAATGTACTAAAATAAACCTGCCAAGCATAAACTAGTGGGACAGTCTACTGCCTTCCCCAGGTCTTCTTACATATGTCCTTTAGATCAATAAGTAAACTGCAGCCATTTGGACAATTGTGCTTGAACAATACAGTTTACAATCTAATGTCAGCAACTCAGAGCATTAACTCTTGGTTTGTCAATAATAATGACAATCACAATAACATTATTAAATGCACTATGCTTTAGAGCATACTTTTATGTATATGGTTCCAATTATGTGAACTCTATTGTGGCTAACAACAGGCCCTATTGGATTGGGATGAAACTCAGTCTCTGGGATGATATCTCTGCTGTTTGCCAACTATTCTGACCTTCAGGGGACAAGGTAAGACTATGTATTAGTCTGTTTTCAAGCTACTGATAAAGACATACCCAAGACTGGGTAATTTATAAAGAAAAAGAGGTTTAATTTATAAAGAAAAAGAGGTTTAATTTATAAAGAAAAAGAGGTTCCACATGGCTGGAGAGGCCTCACAATCATGGCGGAAAGTGAATGGCATGTGTTACATGGCAGCAGGCAAGAGAGAATGAGAGCCAAGTGCAAGGGGAAACCTCTTATAAAACCATTATATCTCATGAGACTTATTCACTATCATGAGAACAGTATGGGGCAAAACACCTCCATGATTCAATTATCTCCCACAGGTCCCCACAACAACATATGGGAATTATGGGAGCTACAATTCAAGATGAGACTTGGGTGGGGACAGAGCTAAACCATATCAGACTGATTGCACTCACTCCATACATAACAAAGCATGTAATCGCCATAAGACCATGAGGAGAAGTGACAGTAGCATTGCTCTGGGCTGAAAGTTTTCATTGCTAACATGAGAACTCCTGAGAACTCATCTTCACTTCACCTTGACTACAATATTTCAAATAGTGATCACTCTGTCCACTTGGCATCTGCAATGAAGGCAATGCAGCACAATCAGCTGACCACCATACATGTGTAGCTTGAGTAAGAAACAAAGTTTTAATTCACAGATATCTTGGGGTTACATGTTATCACAGTATAACCAAGTCTTCTTCAGGCTCACAGCATGTAATGACTTATCCAAGATCATACAGTAGAAAATGTCAAAAGTAGTATGTTAATGCTCTTCCCCATACCTCATAAATGCTAATGTCACTGTTCCTTCTATTAGGTCTCAGTTTGCTTCATTGGTTCATTGCCTCAAAAATAAACAGTATTTCCCCAGGTGCCAAGATATAAATATGGTGTAATTAGTCTAATCTGGGTTTAATCGATTCCAGTTTTGTAAAATAAAAGAAATTTCCACTTATTTTATAACTAAGCCAAGAAGCTCATACTTAATCTCTTCTAGTATATGAAGTTCAGAATTCTTAACAGTCCCACCTTTGGGGCAGAGAGGAAATACTTACCTCAATTAACCATATCACGGGTCAGATAAGAAGTAGCAGTTAAGTAACAAGGATTGTAACACAACCGCCCAGGGTGTGACACTGTGCTTTGAGATCCTCTGGATGACCTCATAGGAAAGGTGGAGAGCCAAGCCTTGCACATATATAAACATGACCCCTTTCCCAGGACGTGGTCGATGCAGCTGTAGTGACAATCTCAGAGCAGCCTCTGCACCACAGCCATTTCCAGCATGAAGATCATTGGGGGTCTCCTTCTGCTCTATACAGTGATCCATTTCTACAGCAGCTCAGGTAAGTTAAGGTCAGACAATGCCCTATATAGCCATTAAGCTTGTTTTCACAAATAATCCCTCCTGGGATGTGAGCATCTCAGAAACGTCTGGTTGTAAGAATTTAAAGTGTAATCGTTTATAATAGAATTTTATATTCCGTCTGTATTTTGAGAGACTTGAGTTTAATGTCTTCACTTTCAAGGATTCTTATTTGCATCTATAGATCAAAAAATGATCTAATTTATCCATAAGTCTTCCGTTTCATATGTTCATATGGACACTGGAAGTTGTAAGTGTTATTAGATACACTATTCCTTAGTGCCAAGATACAGAAAAACTTGGATGTCTTCCTAAATCAGTTTGGAGGGATTAAAATAAAACACAATTCTCAAAAAGCCAAGGGTCAACAATTAGGCTTTTATGTTGAGAAAAATTAATTAAAGTGTTTCCAACCCCTAAAGACATTCCAATGCATTTCGTCATGTAAATTAGGAAGGGAAGGATATCAAAGGTGATCCTTCAGGCTCTTAAGAGTGATGATTTTCAAGCTTCTTATTGCTACCTGACTTTGGCCATTATCAAAAACACTATGAGATTCAGAAAACATCCTGTGAGCAATAAATAGAGGAAATTTTGATAATTCTCTTGCCTAAACCAAGGGTTAATCTAACCCATTGGCCGTTCAACTTCCTCAGCAAACAACTAGGATCTTACATAAGGATGGAGAGTGTGCTGAAACTCATTGCTGGAGAAAATGTAATTATATAGAATGAAACTTATATTAATTAATGAGATGTAAAATTTGCTTTATTTTTAACATTTTCATCTGTATCTCTTTTTCAGAAGCTGCTAGTCTGCCTTTAACAACAGTGAGTATTTTAATGGCAATACCTATTGACTGTCGTTTAGCCAACATATATGCTGGATAAATTCAGCGCATTTAAGAGGATTCGAGAGGGAAGCAAACACATGTGGAGAAATGGTATCTACTCTCCAGAATGCAACTGAAGAAATATGACATATATATAAACAATCATATTTTTAAAATGTTTTTTAAAACATTCCAGAGTTAAAGGAGGGAGAGCTGCATTCCAGCTGAGAGGTTAGTGATGTTTTCCTAAAAGGCATAAAATGTAAGAGGTGGGGCAAAAGTACCCTGATAAATTGCACAGGCTCTGGATTCAAATACTAGCTCTAATGCTTACCAGCATTTACCTTGAACAAGTTATCTCTATTTCTAAGCTTTAATTTCTCCATTTATAAAGAGAGGCAATAGTAGAACTTACTCTATTTAGTTGTTTTGAAGATTAAACAACAAAATTAATGTAAGATTTAAGTTTAATGTCTAGCACAGAAATGCCCAGCAATTGTTAACTGAGTATAGTAGAAAAAAATAGAATACCAGTAGTAGTAGTATTTGTCATAGTGATAATACTAGTACTTACAGAAGTATCAAGCAACATCTGAATATCTGAGCTGGGACTTCCAGCCCTTGTAGTATATCTAATAGTGGCCAGGGTATCCTAGCTTGGGGTCTGGGAGAAAAACAGGACATTTGCTTGTGTATGACACAGGTGAACTGCAGCATTTACAAGAAGTATCCAGTGGTGGCCATCCCCTGCCCCATCACATACCTGCCAGTTTGTGGTTCTGACTACATCACCTATGGGAATGAATGTCACCTGTGTACTGAGAGCTTGTGAGTACCTCATAAGAAGAAAAAGAGATCTGAACCCATGCTCTCTACTATGAATCCTTCTCTTTCCAGAATCCAGCTTAAATCTCTATAAGCTATAATTTATAATTATTCCCACTCAGAGCAGCAAGTGGGGATAGAAAACTGACTGTTACACAATCAGACAGGGTAGCATCACCTGTTCTGCCAGCTTATACTGGTCCCATCCCATCACAGGACCTCCAGTTCCTGTCTGTCAATTGTGGGAATCCAGTAAAACTGTGAAATCTTAAACTGCTGTCCCAGAGCACAGAGGTTCTATAGAGACAAGTCAGGAATCACCATTAGGGTTAAAGGGACCATATAGGGTAGTTTACGACATAAAGTTCAGCTTTGACTATATTAAGTAGTGGAGTGCCATACAATATCATGTTTGAAGAAAGGGCTCTGAACTCCCTACCCCCACAAAATAATTGAAAACCACTACACTACCTGACCTCTAAGATACTTAACAGTCTCAGTGCAGCTTGATTCTTAGACACAGCGTGTCTAGAAGTTTTTTATCTTCAAATTCTTAGAAGCCCTAAGTATCTATAGCTTTAAGGGGGAATAAGGATGCAAAAATGATTGTTTTTCCTTTATCTAAAATAAGGGATACGAGCTGTCAGTCTTTGGACCAGAATACCATAGACATGTTTTGTTTAGGTATTTTCTTTGGCCCATACAATGTTTTTGCAGAAATGTATCTAGGCAGATGTCACTTCTTTGGTTCAAGACATGCAAATTGCATTTAACTGTCTCATGCCAAGTCCGCTGTGATCATTGTTAACTCTTTTAGGTCACTGGATTTTAGACACTTAGATCTTGTGTTTTCATCTTTGTGATTATCTTAAGAAGTTAAAATATCAAACCCTGAGCCCAAAACAACATGTCTATGTATTTATTCCTATTTGGGAGGTTTTATTTCACAAAAGGGAAAATTCTGTCACATAGGTAGACAGGAAAACTAGCCCTTGGTCAGGAAACTAGCTGTTTTCAAGGGACACTGAAGGAAAATATGGTGAAAGTCCTCACTAATGCAAGATCCAGCTTCATCAAAGACCTTGCCAACTAGGAAAAGCTGAGAGACAGGCCCTTCGATTTTCTTTGTCAGAATACTCTTTCTTTGTTGTTTTAAGACACTGGGTGATCAGTGGGTCTGGAATCAGAGGAGGGAGGAAAGGGGTGGAATTATCACTGGAATAGGGAAATTCCGCTTCTGTCAGAACGTGCTTTGGCAAGAAAATTCATTTTCTGAGCCTCAGTTTCCTTATCTGTAAAATGAGGTTCTGCCTCATAATCTCTGTAGTTCCTTTCAGCTCTAATATTACATAAAATTTCATCTTGTGTTAATGAATCTTGTGAACTCTGTCTTCCCTTAGGAAAAGTAATGGGAAAGTTCAGTTTCTTCACGAAGGAAATTGCTAAATTCTCCATGGACATGGATAGAAAGGAGTGATATCATCATCATCATCTTCATCATCTCCAGGCTCTGACTGACTGTTAGTTTTACTGATATTCTGGGTCGGGGACAGAGCCAGATTCAGAGTCATCTTGATTGAATGGAGAAAGTTTCTGTAATGCCCCTACAAATGCATGACTTACTGACAGACTGGCTTCTTTTTTTTTATTTAACACATCAATAAAAAAACTAATCTCCCAGAAAGTTTATCTTTACTTCTGTTTGTGTTTTTTCTTAGATCAAGGTATAAAATATCACAATTATAAAGGGAAATTGAAAAACATACAACTCTTGTTGTTTAGGAAAAACTTTTATACAAAGAATCCCAATCAGTTTCCGAGAAACACGTGCACATGAGCATACACACACACACACACACACACACACACACAGAGAGAGAGAGAGAGAGAGAGAGAGAGAGAGAGAGAGAGAGAGAGAGAGAGAGAAAATACATAGACATAAACCCACAGAAACACCAGTGAACGCCACACCTTCTCCTGGAGTCTTTATCCACTGTATATACCACACTGTTGCTTTACATTGATCTCTTTTTTAAAGATCCTTAAAAGAGAATCTCTCTTTTTCCAAGAAGTCATTTCTAGAAGGGAAGGTTTTCTTCCTATTTCTTTCCAGAAACATACCACAATTTCTCATAGGCCAGCTCTTCTAGAGCATTGATGGAAAAGCCACTGCTTCAAGAGGAAGCATGTCCATTGTTGTAGAGATTTGAGTGTTGGGATGTTCTACTTGTCTAGAGTTGAAAACTACATTCATGAGGCTATCAACCATCAGGGCCAGTGAGACTATATAACAAAGAAGTTCACCCTTTTTGCCAATTAACAGACTTTTCATTATTTAAAAATAAATATTCTGTCTACATTGAAATTTATTTTCTCCAGGATAAAAACCTCTGGTTAATTCAACCGTTTTTTCTTAAGCGTTATTTCTTTTATAATATTTCTATCCTGGACCACATTCCTTGGATCTGTTACAATTAGGCATTATCTATCTTAAAATATATAGCTATGTTGTGCAAAAATAGACTAATCACAATTTTTTTGTCCGACAGATACAGAGAAAGTAAAACTATCACCTCTCTCCTAAACCTTTTTGTCTATTAATGCAGCCTAACCTGCCAAGGATCATGATTATAATATAGAAACATCATTAGAATAAAATCTGATATCTTTGCAAATACCAGCCTTGCTGCATAAGAATAATGAGAAATGAACTATAAAGATGCCAGTATTCCACCCTACAAATTATCATTCAATACAACTGAAGAAAGCCCTAAACAGTCTAATTTTTTAATTGTTATATATTCAGAATTAGAAAATTCAGAGATAGACATCTGACCCAGCTCAATGCAAGAGGGTCCCAGCAGAAAGCAACATCACTACTGCATGAAATTAACAGGAAATATCTCTTAGAGAAGGTGAAATTTGATTTGAGCCCAGTGTGGCAGAACCATGGTTATTCACCAGAGTCCTTCCTGACAAGTGAGAACAGAACCCAACGTCCACTTCTCTTACTAATTGGCTCATAACAACTCACCCCCTCCCAGCAGCCTCTGTGCAGATCCATGTAAATAAGGTCTATTTGCACGAGAGTTTAGCCAGAACATTCACTCAACACAGTATCCACAGTGAAAAAAAAAAAAAAAAAAAAAAAAAAAGCAATCTTCTCCAAAAGGTTGATCACATCTTGCTTGTCTCCTCATGCTGGTATTTTGGTTTTTCTCTGGTAAGCATCCGGTTATTCGTGAGCACTCCCTGTCTACCATCCATAAAGTCTAGGACCATCCTTAGGGGAATAAATGGTGAGTGCTAAATCACGTCACAAAACTGTCTGATGGAAAATGGAAAATAGTTCTTACATTGACTATAAATTTAAAAAACTCTTTGTCTGCAAATAATTTTAAAAAGCAAATTTTGGTCCTTATCTTTTTCACTGTTTTCTTCTTTTCTAGATATTCTTAGTGACACTAAACATAAGTTTAGTTCGAGTCTGTATATTATTTATCAAGTTTTGTAAAAGTTGTTTTGAAGCTATTGCATTCATTTAAATTTTTAAATCTTGTTTCAAACAGAATTTGATCATTTACATAACATTTTCATGAGAATTTCTTAATTTTATTCTCTGAGATAGGATGGACTGATGCTATTATCTTTTGCTTGTTTGTTTCTTTGTGTTAGCAAATGAGGGAAATTAAGCTAGAAAACATTGGTGGGGACCTAGGATTCGATGCCATATATTCTAATTCCAAGTCTAAATCCAATCCTCTTTTCACTATGCCACCCTGATTTTTAACATCAATATGATATCATTTACTTAAAATCTAGAAAAAATAAGCTGTAACTAAAATATACTTATATTATGTCTAGCATATGACCTATATGAGCAAAAATCAGTTTTGAGAAGGAATCAATGAAGTTGAGATCTTCCCAAATCATTACTTAGCCACAAAGAAAAGCCACAAAAAACAGTTGATGATAAAAGACTGATTTTTTTGTCATAAATTAATTATTCAGTAGGAAGCATTAATTATGTTTCCTACTGAATAAATAATTGCAGGAAATAGTTTGCAGTGACCAACTTGTGTGAGTAAAAATAAAGATATTCTATGTTGAGTATTTCCTCATAATGATCTTATACTACTCAAAAGCCCTAGTAGTTTTTTTTTGTCTAACTTTCAAATAATCTAAGATAACAATGGCTAACACTTGTTTCACACTAGAATTTGTGGAACATGTTTTATGTTTGTTATTTAATTTATTCCTCTCAATTAAACTTTGAGAAATTTCCTGTTATCCACTGAGATTTGGCAAGGGTAAAACATTTATAGAAAACCACAAAGTTAGTTAGCATTTTTTGCCTTGATGATTTGACTTTATAGACCATGTGTTTAATCACTGTAGTCTACAGCCTGTGTACATGGAAGCTCTCTTTCTTCTTGCAGATACAGTGTGATAGATATGTTGATCATGACACATGTATACTCTGATACTGGGAGCTTATCTTTACCCCTGTGTGTGGTGCTCATAGAAAGACTTATGTCAATCCCTGCCAACTGTACATGAAGATCAGGTGAAGATATCAGTGGAACCATGATGTAGAATATGCACAAAATATACATCTTTACTTTAATAATTCCTCATTGTCAGGAACCGAAGACAGCCGATCAAAGCCCTCATTTTATGGATAGAGACACTGAGCTTCAAAAGCTGAAAATGCTTCATTGCTTATGTGGAAGACCAAGACAAGAACCCAGGCCTGCTTACCCCCAATCAATCTAGGAACCAAGTACTGTTTCCAGAGTTTTATCCACGTTATCTTAGGATCCCTGAAAATCAAATTCCTTCTACTATGATATGACCTAGTACATATATCTATAAAGCACTTTATAGTTTACAAAATACTTTCATAGCCCAGTTGAAGGACTGTAAGTGGCAGATGGGTCTACTGGCTCAGTATCTAAATAACGTTTGTTCTGCAAACTTACATAAGAAAGCTAATGAAACATCCAGCTTCATTAGAAACCTGGGCAGGCTTAGTTCTGCAATCTATATGACATCCAAAGCAGACACTAGATTGTTGATAATGCTGACCCTTTTCTTCCAGCATTTATCAAAAATCATGACCTTAAAAATATCCCCAATCCTTCTGAAATTGAAGTCTAGATTTGTTCTACAATGAATATATTCCCAGAATCCTTTTAATATTTATAAATGATATTTAAAAATAGTTATTGCTTTTCAAATTTTAAAACCCACCTATAAGCAAAATATAGAAGATACAATTCTGGAATACAGAACAGAACATGCATATTTTTAATGTATGAAATATAGAAGTAAAAATAGAGGTGAAAAATCGCTAGACAAAAATGCTGATTGAGGGAAGTGTATGGAGACAGATGAAGTACTTATTGGGCTATGAGATACTGTCTAAAGATGATGATATAGAAATAGTGACTAAAGTACATACTTTAGGTTATAAAGTTAAGAAGCAGAATTTTTAAAAGTCATGATACACCTATCAAAAATTGGGAAGAATGAAAAGAAAATGTAAATTAATACTTTTGTCCTCCATAGATGGGAGTCAATAAATAATTCTAGCTCATAAGGCAATAGATATATATTATTAAAAATTATGATAGCAACAATCTAAAAACAGAATTGGTTCAAATTACTTCTTACACTGAAGTGTGATGTTGATGGTAAGACTGATCTTTCTTCATAAACTACTTAATGTCAATGGAATTTATAAGTATTTCTTACAATGACATACATATTAACTTTCTTTTCTTCTTTATTCTTAGGAAAAGTAAATCTTTTCTACATGAGAAGCTGCTAACTTGCCATAAATATAAATGTGGAGTAAGTTTGTTTTAAAAATTTTACCTTTTGAAGTTTAGGTATCGGAGAAGAAATGATTTCATTCAGATTTGTTTCTCTCTGTGCGATCATCAGCAATTGCATCTTTATGGTTTTATCATCCTTCTCATCATTGTTTTTATTATAAAACCCTACCAAGCAGCTCAGGAGAACACAATAAACCTAGAAGACTTGTGGGCTTAACCCAACCTGAACATTTATGAGATATGTGGCCCTGGGAAGGTAATTCAATGTGTATCTAAAGTATTTATTTCCTTACTTATAAAGAGAATAATCACCCCAATTACACATGTATATTGTGATGGCCAGATGAGATAATGCATGCAAACATGCTTTGTAAACTATAATGTCCTATAAAAATTTAAAGGAACAATTACGATCTGAATGCCCATCCTTCTCCAATATTTACTAAGGCCTAAAACATATATCACCTTCCTTGCAACATGCTTGGCATATTGAAGACATATAACCAGTAATTTTTCAACTTTTTTCCCCCTTGCTTGAAAATAACATTTCTATTCATTAGAAATTGATTTAGAAAGTGAAAAGGAGAATGTATAATTTGGAACATACAAAGATTAAACACATTTGTTTATATAGTTTGTCCCATTAAAACGTGGCCTATTGAACTAAATAGCATGCATTTGCAATATAAAATGATATATTTAAATCATCACAAAGAATCTCCTCATAAAATTTTTATTGATTATGTAAGAAAAAGAGTAACTTTATAGCATAAAAATCTTTCAGACACTGCCCATACTCAAGTGAACAAAGTTAACATCATTAATGATAGCCAAATCAACATCATATATACTCTCTGAAAAGATACAATACGCAAAACACAGAATAATGTTTGGATTTCTCTGACAAAAATGCACAAGCTAAATATAATCATTATGAGATATCAGACAAGCTCAAATTCAGAAACATTCTGCAAAATCACTGTTCCATAACTTTCAAATCCAAGAAAGTGCTGTTTCAATGTTATGCCTTGAAGAAGGCTGAAGAACATGACAATGCATGATCCTGAATGGATCTTATTATTATCATTGAGAAATAATTCACAAAGCATGAAATTCATGGCTTTTCTGCACCCTTGAAGAAAGACAGAGAGATTCAAAATTAACATTTTTAAAGTGTATATTTCAGTAGTTTCTGCTCTGTTAACAAAGTTGAGCAATCTTCACCACTACCTAATTCCAGGACATTTCATCACACCAAATAGAAACTATACCATCAGCAGTCACTCCTATCCACCTGCTCCCCAACCATCTTCCCAACCCCTGGTGACTGCTAACCTAATTTCTGACTGTGGATTTGCTGTTCTTGACATTATATATAAACAGAATTATGCAATATGTGCATTTGTGTCTGGCTTCTTTTACTTAACATAAAGTTTTCAAGATTAATCCATGTGGCATGTATCAGTACATCATTCGTTTATATAGCTGAAAAATATTCCATTCCATTGCATGGGTATATGACATTCAATCATTCATAAATTGATGGATAGTTAGGTTGTTTCCAATTTAGGGTTTTATAATTAGCTGCTATGTACATTCACGTACAAGTTTTGTATGGACATGTTTTCAAGAATCCTAAATAAATACCCAAGAGTGGAATTGCCAGTAATGCTATGTTTAACTTTTGAGGAGCTACCAAACTATTTTTCAAAGCAGCTTCACCATTTTACATTTTCATTTACATTTATACCAGCAGTGTATAATGGTTCCAATTTCTCTACCTACTCACCAATACCTCACCTGTTTTTTTTTTTATCTTAACCATTCTAATTGATGGGAAGTGGTAACTGATTTTGATTTTGATTTTCATGTCTCTAATAACTAATGGTGTTAAGCATCTTTTTATTGCTTTTTGACCTTTTGTATTTCTTTGGAGAAATGTCTATTCAAATCCTTTACTCATTTTTAATCAGACTGCCTTTTTATTGTTGAGCTGTAGATTTTTATATATATTCTAGATACCAGTGTCTCATCAGATACATGATTTGAAAATATTTTCTCTCATTCTCTCATTCTGTGAGTTGTCCTTTGAAGTACAAAATCTTTCAATTTTCATGATGTCCTATTTACATATTATATCTTTTGTTCTTGTTCTTTAAGTGTCATATTTAAGAAATCATTGCCTATTCAAAGGTTACTAGGATTTACACTGGGTTTTTTTCTAAAAGTTCTCTCATTTTAGATTTTACATGTAAGTCTCTGATCCATTCTCAGTTAGTTTTATTTTTGTTTTTGTTTTTGTTTTTGAGACAGAGTCTCACTCTGTCACCAGGATGGAGTACAGTGGTGCCATCTCGGCTCACTGCAACCTCCACCTCCAGGTTTCAAGTGATTCTCTTGCCTCAGCTTCCCAAGTAGCTGGGACTATGGGCATGAGCCACCACGCCCAGCCCATTTTCAGTTACTCTTTATATGTGATATCTCACGTTATTTTGCATGTGGATATCCAGTTGTTCCAGCCTGAATTTTTGAAATTATTCTCCAAAGAATTGTCTTAGCACCCCTGTCAAAAGTCAATTCACCATATATCCAAAATATACAATGAACTCAAACAATTAAATAACAAAGAAACTAATCAAAATGGGCAAAGGACCTGAATAAACATTCCTTGAAAGAAGACGTACAAATGGTCAACAGATAAATGAAAAAATGTTCAACATCTCTAATTATTAGAGAAATGTGAATTAAAACCACAATAATATATCATTTTGTACCTGTTAGATTGGCTGGCATCAAAAAGATGAAAGATAACAAGTGTTGGTGAGAACGTGAAGAAAAGGGAATATGTACACTGTTGATGGGATTGTGAATTAGTATTGCCATTTGGAAGACGACATAAAGGTTCCTTAAAAACTAAAAATTAAGTTACCATGTCATCCAGCAATCCCACTTCTGGGTATATATCCAAAGAAATTGAAATTACACAGCAATTTTTACTGACGTGGCAGTGTACAACTTTTACTGAAGGGGCAGTGCAGTAGCACAGCTACTGCTGCTTGCTGAGTTGAACAGGGCTAGCTCATAGGCAGTGTGCCCAGAGTAGCAGCTCAGAGGCAGTTCTGGACTCATAGTTATACCCACTTTTAATTATATGCAAATTCAGGGCCAGCTTATGCAGAAATTTCTAGGATGAGGGTGGTAACTAATGGGTTGTCTGGTCATTGCCAGGGAAAGAGGTGGTAATGTCTGGGTGTTGCCATGGCAATGGTAAACTGACATGGCATACTGTGGGGCATGTCTTATGGAGAAGTGCTTCTGCTCCGGACCTGTTTTAGCTAGTTTCTAATCAGTGTCCAAGCTCTGCCTCGGGAGTCTAGTCCCACCCTTCCCTAACTACTACTTACTCTTATGACCTTGAAAAACTTATTTCTCCGTACCTCATTTCATACATTTTTAAATTACTGATAGTAGTAATACTTGTCTCATTAACTTGCTTTAAAATTTAAGTGAGCTAGTATTCTTACACCAGTTACCATAGTACCCAAGGTATAATATATGCTCAGTAAGTGTGCTTATTGTTATTGCTATTATCATTAAAGAAAGTGTTTTGCTGGAAAAAAAAAATGGTTGAAAATATGGATGAAGGTCATGAAGGCTATCCTCACATTCAATAAATGAATCGCCTTTGCAGGGTTCCTAACAGGTATTCACCTGACCTCCAAATGGGACACTTAAAGTGATGAGTTGATCCATTACCTCCAGTCATTACTCAACTTCTCTGACCATCACAAACTGCCTTTTTCTATCATGCCAATATCTATTATTTCTAGTGAGGCCACAAAGATACATCATTTGCTTATTCTAAGATAATCCCAAGGCACTTTCTGAGCCTTCTTTCCCCTCCAGATTACTGTTACCATCATTATCTTCATCATTGTGATCATTGTCATCAAGTACTATTAATATTAATAACATTGAGATCTTACTATGAGCTAGATCCTGGATAAGTGCTTTACATAGACAATAAAATTTAATATTTGCAGTAAGCTTTTGATGATGATGTCATTATTAACTTTATTCTCAAAACTTATTGAACAAAAGCTTTTCTGACACTTGTGTAAACAGTAAGAAAGATATTTTAAAACTAATATAATAGGATTATTATAAAAGGAAAGAGAGATTGGGCTCACCTCTGGACACAACAGGGACAAGTGGGGATTTATAGCCAAGAATAAGAATGAGGGGGTCAGTGGATAGAAAACTAAGAGAAGACATTAAGGGTAGGGGTATTCTTGATAAATGAACCTAATAAGATTCTTGCTAAGAAATTATGTATCAGAGGTGGAGGATAAGGAACTTTATCAGATATTGAGAGTGATCAGATATCAAGAGTGGCGGGATGATTATGATTTAGCAGGATTCTTTACTAAAACTAAATTTAGTAGGTTCTTTACTAAATTGGGAGTTAGGGAGGACAAAGACAAGACGGGGGCCAATGCCAAGACACAGTCAAGAAAGCAGTTCAGAGGACCTTAAATAAAGTTTGGTCAAGAAGTGAGTCTTTCGGCCAGGCATGGAGGCTCACGCCTGTAATCAGCACTTGGAGAGGCCAAGGCAGGCAGATCACTTGAGGTCAGGAGTTCAAGACCAGCCTGGCTAACATGGTGATACCTAGTCTGTACTAAAAATGCAAAAATTAGCCAGGCATAGTGGCATGCTCCTGTAATCCCAGCTACTCTGGAGGCTGAGTCAGGAGAATCCCTTGAACCTGGGAGGCAGAGGTTGCAGTAAGCTGAGATCACGCCACTGCACTACAGCCTAGGCAATAGAGCAAGACTCTGTCTCCAAAAAAATAAAATAAATAAATAAGAAGAGAGTCTTTCTCAAACTACATGAGGGCTGTCACAGTTTTTCATGGATTGTGGCATATTCAAGATATAATACAGTCTCTAAAACACAGTAAATGCTCATTAATATTTATGAGATGATCAAATGAAGGTTTAAAAAACTAAGGCTTATAGTGGATAAACAGCGTGCACAAGGTAACATAGAGAATGGTGTAGCTGGCAATTAATCCAGGCCTGCAAGATACCCAGTTTCAGCTCTCAGAGATAGTATGATGATCGTGTCCCCAGATCATCCCAGAACAAGTTCTATCTATCTCTTTACTTTTGAAAGGATATAAATGTGCATTTCAGCCTCTCAGCCTTAGATACTAATACTTCCATTAGTAGTATAAACAGTGCCCTCCAATTCTACCTACAAAAACTGCAAGAGCTTCTTCCAGAGTTTTCTCATAGTCACTCTATCTGAAAATTAGCACATTTCAAAATCGTTGATTTTGTAGCCTTTATGAAGGAATTCAAATGATGCATGGTTTAATAAAGGGGCAATTAAACTTATTAAACCATGGCCAAATGATTGATGGTTTGTCTATTGCAAGTTATTGTATGAAATGACAGATGCCACTGATTATGTATGTAATTGTAATTCAAAGCAAAATAACCATCTCATTCTTGATCCATCAGCCTCGGTTTGCAGACTAGCTATTAAAATTGCATGTGCAATTACCTTTCACAAGAAAAGAATTCCCATGGCTTGCAGACGTTTCTAACCTCTTTTTTGGAGTTGTGCTACTTAGAAACAGCTATTTCATAATTGAGGCAGGAACTCTTGTAAATATATAAGGCAGGATCCAAGTGAGCTGGACAGGTCTCTTCTTTTCCCTGCATCTGACTGCCTTGGCCACTTCAGCACTATGAGAGCAACAGCCATTGCCCTACTATTGGCTCTGACACTTGCAAACATGTTCAGTGAGTATCTCTCATAATACTGCCCCTGCCCTTGTACTATAGCTCATGTAATCTTCTGCCTATGTAATTCTGGGATACATGTAATTCATCACATAAATAATAAAGGGCATCTTTTGAAATGTATCTTTTGCCTCAACCAACAAATCACTAAATTCCAATCATCTCAGGGGTAGAGTGGATGCTAGCAGTCAGCTAAAGTCAAATGCTTATTCATGATAATACCTTGCACAATTTCTTAGGGAGATGATCATCCAGACTGCTTTGACTTGATATCACCATTTATGGGGAACTCATTTCTTCATAAAAAAATACAATCAATTGTTTTGTAGTATGAGCTATTCTATTATTGAGTTAAAATTAGCCTCCAGCATTTTCACTGATCCAACATCTATCACCTATACCTGTACAAAATAGCAGATCTTCCTAAATATGACTCACTTATTTATTCTGTCTCTACCGAGCTCTGTTTATGAGGTAGAAAAGATTAAGACTAACTTTTCATTCATCATGGCATCTTTTCCATCTCTTTGACTACATTCCACTCCCACTCCAAAGAAGAAAAAAAATTTTTTTAAAGATCTGTGTGAAGAGCTTCAACCTTTGATACAATGCTGATACATAGTTCTGAAGAGAGACTTACATTTTTATGAAGGTTGGAAGCCAAAACATAAGTCAAAGATTATTTTTCTACTAAGATTAGGTTCTCCAAGAGTTTAACATTATCTTGTCTTTGATTTTCTTCCAGGTATAGAATGTGCCAAACAGACGAAACAGACGGTCAGTACATCCATCTTGATAAAAAGTCCTACTTTCATGTAATTTTAGAGTCAATATCAGAAAGGAAATATTTGATACTACATAGTAATTAAATTTCTGTATGTTCAAATATTTACTTTTTTTGTATCAAAACTGGTTTATTTAAAAAATTGTAGGCATATCTTTCTAAAATGGAGAGAGTAGAACATGATGGGAAGAGACTAGCATCAGAGTTAGAAAGGCCGGGTGTTTAATTCCACTTTTCTGATCATGTGGCCATGGGCAACATACTTATAACATTATTCCAAGACTTGAAGTCATAATATTTGAAAAGAGCTTAGCATGGTGCCTGGTACATAGTGAATCTCAATAAGTACAAGTCATGATTCTTATAATTTTTAAATAGGTCACAAATATCTTTGTTTTCTAACTTAGAAAATGAAGGCTTTAATTTAGCCTTCCACTCATGACTCAGGTTAGAATAAAAAATATTGTTGAGAAAATCTAGGTGTGGTAGTCTAGGTGTGGTAGTAAAAATTTTTAGCCAGTACTCAATTTGAGTTCCTCTCTAAGCCTGTTGCTTATTAACTGTTGATCCTGGGGCGTGGGAAATTTTTTTGTTTGAGTCTTTTGTTTTACCTATTAAAGAAAATAATAGGGTTAAGGATATAAATTTTTGAGTCAGATGAGCCTGAGTTCAAACCATCCTTCATGATTTAGTAACTGTGAGAGAATGTAAAGGATAACTGAAAGTTATGAGCTTGGTAGTTTCCCATCACATTGTGAGTATCACATAAACTCTAGCTCCCTGCGATTTGAGCAGGCAAGAAGAGGAAGTGAAATCACACTGGTATATACTTCCCATGGGGCACTGCTATTTCTATTCTGCTGCACTGGCCTCTGAGGTCCTCCTGCCATTATGTCATGCATACCAATATTTGCATCAGCTGCACTCACCTTCACCTTAGTCCGAAAACTTAGGAGTTGTATGGAAGCTGATGAATTAATTAATTAATAGAGCATATGTGGAGGGAAACAGGGACTCAACTTTGAGTATATTCCAAGCTATGCAAGTAGAGATATTCAACGCTTAGTAAAATATCATGCCCAGACCTCTCAGACAAAATGAGCTAGGGATGCAGAGTCTTTTGAATAGAGCTTGAGTTTATGTAGACCCGAAAGAGAAACCAAAAGAGAAAAAATGCTGCCTATTATTTATTCAGTATTTTCCATGCAATGTAGTGCTAAGCATTGTACACATACCTTTTCTTTTTACATATTATCTTCTTCCACCTTACAATGTAGTTATTATCTTTATTTTACAGGTAAAGACACTAAAGGTTAGAGAGGCTAAGTAATTTTTCCAGGGTCACATAGTCAGGATTTGTATTCAAATATGTTTGACTTTACTGTATATGCTCTTCTATATGCTCATAGATTTTTTAAAAAATAAGAAAAACTTTTCTTGGGAATTGCCTACCTACTTCCACAGGCTTTGTTCTAGGACTTTAGAACACTGGTTCCCAACTACAATGTTAAGATACATTTGTCTACGTGCTAGTAAAGTATATAACAAAGTAAACTGTTACCAATAATTAGCAGTAAAAGTTTGTCAATAATCATTAAAATGATAGTAGTTATCCCTATATTTCATACTTGCATTCATATTGAGTTTTTTCAGTGAAAGAGAGAAACAATAAGATAATTCTTATAGAAAATATGTCACACTTCTGAGTGCTCCCATTAGAATGGTTGCATCTGAGAATATGCCATGTATTTTAAGAATTGATGCATCAACCAGTATAGTGAGGAAAAAAAACTATTTTAAATTAAGCTATGATTTGGGAACCAGCTATGGTAAAGATGTTTATCAGTCATGATTTTATAACTGACATAAAACGTCTCAAAGGGATTAGATGAGAACTAACAATTGTAATAAAAAACAAATGCATTGAGAGCCCTCTGAGCTTGCTTGGAAGATCCTAAATCCTGATAGTAAAGATTTGGTTGAAAGATTTAATGGTTTTTAACATGTTTTTTTCAGGTTGACTGCAGTCATTATAAAAAGTTACCACCAGGACAAGAGAGATTTTGTTATCAGATGTATGAGCCAATTTGTGGATCTGATGGAAAAACTTATAATAATGATTGCTTCTTCTGTTCTCAAGTTAAGTAAGTATTAAAATGTTTTCCTTTTCATATTTAAAGTAAAATTATATATTAAGACAAATTAGAAGGTGTGATGTATGGCCTAAGGAATATGTGAATCGTATCATATTGTCTCTAACAAACAGAACCTTCCAGTTGGTAGAATTTGGGAGTCCCTGATATCATTATATCCCTACATATTCTGGAAGTAAGAGTGAATCAGAAAATTCTAAAATCTCCAAGTTGAAAGGAAATATATGGTCATCTAGTTCAACCCCCACTCGATAATCTATTGCTTAAACTTCCTCTACAGAAAAGTTACCAAGTAGTCTCACAGTCATCTGGATTATTTCCACAGACAAGGAATGTCATCCCTCCTAAGCATCCTATCCACATTTGGTAGAATGAGCCATGCTTTTGTTCAGCTTTAGCAACTAGGTTTGGATATGTTAGAGTCCCCTAATGCCTGGTACAAAAGGGGATAATACCTCAAAAATCTGAAGAACTTCTATTTCAGAGTATTATATCTCAACAGAATATATAGTGGTGCTGTAGCAAAAATTACATTTAAAAAATCAAATAGCCAAAAGTAGTTTAAAGATTATAAACGAATCATCTCCAAAACATATTAACATTAGCTCAAAAATTATGAAATAATGGATGATATACTGGAATGTATAAAAACATATGTGTTGTTTTAAATATTTTCAAAATTATAGATGAAATGAAAACAAGTATCTAACATACATGGCACATTGTTCCAGTTCTTTTTTTAATAAAAGAAAAATAACAATTTTTATATAAAGAGACTTCTAAGTGTGTCTTTCCTTTAAATTAAAAATATATATAAAATTTTTTCAAGGACAAAAATTGATTGTGATGTATTTGAGCATCATCCTTATGTAATCGGCACCAGTTTCAAAAATATTTCTAAATTGCAGTCACTCCTTTTAAAAACATCAATAAGTGGGGAAACTTGAATACATTTTTAGGATTCATTAGTGAAGTCTGGATGCTAATGAAGTGCCTATGGGCTCAGCATTTCTCATTTGTTGCTATATTCTCTCCACAGGAAAACTGACGGCAAACTTAAATTTGTACATTTTGGAAAATGTTAAATCTATCTTGTGAGTCCAAAATATCTTTTAATGCATCTATTCACAAGAGACACAATTATATTCTTATATTATCTATGCCCCATTGCTTACTCATCACCATGTGTAGATTTCTTTGTAGAATAAAGCAGACATAAGGGAAATAAATGTGCACCTGACCCTTTTTCTGGGGGAACTGAGTTGAATATTCTAGATTTGCTTTTTACTTTTGGGTGCTGTCTAATAGAACATTTTAGAGAGGAAAAAAAAGGCCAGTTAAGACTAGTAATAGGAACTAGAAAATTAAAGGCCCTGAAGCTGATGCATTCTTCTTACACTGGCTAAGAAAACAACCCACGTACATTACTTAGTTCTTGAATATTCCTGAAATATGAACAAATAGAGGGACCCCTCAGGCATAAGAATCAGAAAACACAGCTTTGCTAGATGTCTGTTGGGTTTAAGACACTGAGCGTTGCTCTGGATTGGGACTGAGCACTCCAATTGTTTCCTACCAGAGAATATATTTGTAAGATGTGGCAGGTAAAAAAAAAAAATGGTTGGTAAAGTTGTGCAACTTCTCACTGATTAGTTGACATCTCTGATATTTTTCTTTCTCTAATGTTTGATCTCAGGTCCAAAACTTGAAATTTACCTTATTCTACTATTATATCATAAGTTTTTTAAAGGCCAGAGAATATGCCTTGTAAATCTTTGCTAACCATTTTTGCATATATTCAATCACACGTATCTATTAAGGCCTACTTTGTCAGTGTCAGTGTTCTGCCTTGGGGAATATGATGTTAAGCAGAGTAGACATGGTCTTGCCCCCTTGGAGCTTATATCCTGAGAAGGAATTTCCTATGCTTTGTACAGCATCTTGCATAAAACTGATATACAAATATGCTCAGTAAATTGAATCCAAATTAAGCAACATTTTCATTAGATTATAACAGTTACATATGCATTTAATATATGAAAACCTACCTATATGTTATCCATAAAGAGGGAGAAAGAGAAAATATAGTCAAGCCCTTTTGAGCTATGTTCTGGTCTTGCAAATTCATCAGAGATTTAGCGATCAAGACTGTCTATCAGAACGACCCATGTTAACCTCCAAAGAATTCAGGTGGAAATTCAGGTAGAATGGTGTTTGTTGTTGTTTCTTTTTTCTTCTTTACTTTTTTTTGTACTTTCAGAATGACTCAAGACCATCACTAACATTACTTAAACACACTGTCCTTTAATTTGTTGATTGGAATTTAGGGAAGAAAAAAAACTCTCTTCAAAGAAACTCTTTAAAAAATTAAAAATACTAACCTAGAATTTATTCATTTACCTTTTCACCAAATATTTATTAAATATTCACTCTTTGCCAGATGCTGCTAGAAATAAATCAAAGAGCAAACAAATAGAAACATTAGTCTTTTCTTCATGGAGCTTTAAGTCTAGAGAGAAAGAATTATATTAACAATACATCAATCTTAAATACATATATTTGAAAAAACTAGACTTAGACTGGATAATCAGGAAAGACTTCCCTGAGAAGGTAACTTGTAAGCAGAAACCTAAAGGATGGGTAGAAGGCAGCAAAACAAAATGGTGGACAGGAGCAGTGATTTGGAGTTGGGGGAAGTTGGCCATGGGGTTGAGAAATGATCACGCTGGTAATCCCAGCACTTTGAGTGGCCAAGGTAGGAGGATTGCTGGAGCCTAGAAGATGAAGACCAGCCTAGGCAACATGGTAAAAGGCCATCTTTACAAAAAATAGAAAACTGTTAGTTGGTGTGGTAGTGTGTGCCTATAGTTTCAGCTACTTGGGTGGCTGAGGGAGAAGGATCAATTGAGCCTGGGAAGTTCTCTTGACCTGGGAGGTTGAAGATGGCTGTCAAGGCTGCAATGAGACAAGACTGTACCACTGCACTACAGCCTGGGTGACAATGTGAGATTCTGTCTCAAAAGAAAAGAAAAGAAAAGAAAAGCATCATTCCAAGCAGAGTGAACACAGGAGACTGCAATGTAGAAACGCAGCATAAAGAGTTAGCCAATTCATGTTTTCCAACCACTCTTCCTTGTTACCTGCTCTACCACCCACTTCCCACAATCCATTTTCTAACAGCCTTCAGAGTGATATTTCTCAAACATAGAGCTTATTATTCATTCCCCTGATAATACTGTTTCAGTGAGTCTCACTGCTTAAAGCCCCATCAATATTGGCCACCTCACTCTCTGAACTCATGTCTCTCCATTCCACACCTCGCCCCAAACTGGTCACCACTTTCAGAACCTCCCATGCACTCTGAAATTTTGCATGTGCTCATCCCTCTTTCTACAATTCTCTTTCCCACTTTTCCCTCTCGCCAATTTCTACATCATCTTTCAGCCTTAATGTCATCATCTTTAAAAAGCATCTCCTATACATTTGGTCCTCCTAAATTAGCATACTTTATATTATTTTAACTTTAGTTCTGTAACCATCTGTTTCCACTGGCGTATTGTGGACTTGCAATTGGCATGCCATAGGTGTTCAATTAATACCTTATAAATTAACTAAGTTAAATTAAAATGAATTGAATTGGCCTTCTGTCAACAAATAAGCAAGGAAAGCAAGGAAACCATGATGTCTCTTCCCAGATAGCTCTGAAGTCAGGTGTCTTCACTCCCGATCCACCTCCAACATTAGAATGTATATCTATTTGCATTCTGCATCAACCCAAACTCTGCTTCTTCAAGTTCCCTACAAAGAATCCACAAACATACAAACAATAGAGAGCAATAAATGCTTTTCTAGAGATTGTGGGGGAGTCATCAAAATGGCAAGTACCTTGCACAGCCCACAGCCCAAGATTCCTTATTACATTCCTCTCATCTCTTGCAAAACCATCTTGTAAAATCCTTGTCATTTGTAACATAAAAAAATTACCATAAAATTTTAAAGATATACAAATAAAATAAAATGAAAACAATTAAATAATTACCAAAACCTGTTGCTAGAACTGAAGCCTACACAAACTCTAAGAAATCTCATTTGTTTCACTTTTAATTAGCTCTTCCTTACATTTAAGCAAAGCACTCATTACTATACCCAATAAACCAGTCCTTGTAAAACAGGTAACTTATGTCTGTCAGAGTATTGACTTTGGAATGTTGATTAACAATAAGGGTGCAGATCAAGGAAATGGAATCCGGGGTTATAAATACGTTCCTTAACAAAACATATCCACATGGACACATTCTGAAAGTATTTCAGAATTTCTTTTGAAAAGAACTCTAAATCCAAACACAGCAGTCAACATAAAATTAAGCTTTTTAAGAGCACCTGCTGAAAAATAGGAAAAGGACTACTAGAGTTCTGCAAGATGCTTCTGGAAAGTTCAGGAAACTCGTGCATCACTCCCAGTTGCCAGACTCAAAGTGCTCCTTTCTAGAACATGAGGCATTTAATACTCACAAATAGGTGTGGAGGTTAAAACAACTGAGGCCTCACCCAGCCAAGCCCTGCATGACTAATCAAAGAGCAAGCCTGTCTTTGGGTTTCTTTCTATCCTTGTGACCAATTTCTGAATCTTATTCCGCCTTCCCGTGAAATTCCTGGTGACTGCTGTGTCCCCAGCCTGAACCCCTGCCTCTGTAAGCCACCCAGGAGCCTGTCCTCTGGTACTCAGCAACTCTAGGTTGTACTCCTTGCTTCTCTCTTCCCCACTTCACCACTTCTAGAACTGCAGCCCAGTGGCAAACACCCTCAAAACACTGGCCACCCTACTTCTGTTTTGGCTGCCTGTCTGGGCTCCAGTTCTTTCTTATTTATCTCTGACATCCACAAATTGCTTGAACTACCATCTGTTTGCTACCACATCCTTTTGATAGTAACTTGTCCTCCCTGTCAAACTAAAATTATTTATGAAGCCTGTAGAATGTAATGGTTAAGAACTAAGGGGCTTTGGGCAGAGAAAGCCCTGGGGTCAAATCTAGGTTTGCCACTTCTAAGTAGCCTTGCACTAGTGGTTTACTCTCTAAGTTTTGGTTCCTGCCTTTCAAGTGGAGACAATAGCAGTTCCTTCCAGATTAGCGTGAACTAACATGTATACAGCACATAATATTGTGCCTGGCATGTAATTAGCTAACAATAAGTGGTAGATTTAAAATATAATAACAATAGTTCTGAGGATAAATTCAAAAAAGATCTAATAACATATAGTTTCTAATGATATAATACATAATTATAGTGCATATCAATGCTCTAATACTCACTAACTTTATTTGCATGAAAGCCAGTATTTTCCAAATAGTTCTCAGCATCTCCAGAGACAATAGTGGAACATGAGGGAAGTACAGTTTTCATACATAAAAATCTTATTTTCCCATTGTTGTGCTGCCACTTAAATGTCCTTGTCCATGACTCTCTCTGATGTTACTCCACTCTACCGCTCGTCTTCTTCTTATTGCAGGTCAGTTGAGAAATCCATTTTGCTTCCCATACCCACCATTTCTGAGGGAGTTTATGAATAAGAATGATCTGGCTCCCCAAGTTTTACACTTATCTCTTTTAGCCTGAAGTTGCTTTCTTCTAGGATAATCAAGGCAGTCCAAATGTGTGGCCAGGTCATGTCCATAATAAAGTGAGGGGAACAAGTATACCTTTATATTTTATATGTACCTCTCTCCATCCTTCAAGCCCCAGCTTGAGTTCTACCTGGTACTGTGTTTCTGCATCTTGGGGCAGTCAGAGGTTGATCCACTTTAGTACATCAAAGCTCTCTGACTTTTTGCTTATAGGTTCATCCTTTTTTAGCTCTTTATGATTTTTATTAAAACCTCACTAGACATAACCTATCAAGTTTTCAAAAGATAATCATGACCTAACATTAAGTTTAAAATATACATATCAAGTGATGAATATAGTATAATTAAACTATAAAAATGTATTTATTGTATATACTCAGACACATAAAATATTGAAGAGAATACATAACGAGGGATCTTCTGAAAACCTATAAGTAGGCCTGTCTTCAATTTAGTGTGTGTTACATACCAGGCACTGCCCTTTGTACTACATAGACATTATCTCATTTAGTGTTCAAAACAATCCTACAAAGCTGAAATTGTGTTACCTTTCATTTTATAGATGATGAAACTGACACTTAGAGAGATTCAGGGACCCAAGATATAATAGCTTCTAGGGAGAAAAATCAATTGACAAATCTAGGAATTTGACTCCCAGAGCCTACAAGTTTAAATTCCCAGTATCTTATGATCAGAATCTTTCATTTGGACAGAATTTTAGGATTTTTCAAAAGAGTTTCTTTTATTTATCCTTTTGTTCCAAGATGTTTAATAAACACCTAGTAAGTTCCAGACACTGTGCTAGGTGCCAAAAAAATTAAAATAAAAAATAAGATATTATTATTTTCAAACTACTACTACAAACAATATATGGTTATAACTTGTTATAGTTAGAAAGTACTTTCCCAAACAAGCCCCCTATAAGACCTATACCAATAGCACATGGTAGGCCGGGGAGAGTTATTTCCTTTTACATATAAAAAGAAAGTACTCCAAAGTTGATTGTCTTGCTCAATATCAAATAGGAAGCATTTATGGTAGGTGAATAATATTTCTTATCACCACCTCACAGTACCTCCTATGTGGCTACTGTTAAATTTTTTTTAATGGGTCACTTTTGCATGAAATATGCATGCAAAATTTCATTGACTGTTAGCATAAAATTTAGTATTTTGCTTGCTATTGTTATTACATTTCTGCTCAAGAAGACAGATATTTTTCATTTGTTTTCTACAGTCCTGAGTTTATCCTGTTCTTAATCGTTATGGTCTTTGTCCCAAAAATGAGTATGCTTCTTGTATTATGGTTTTTGTCTCAATAATAAGTATCCTTGCAGTTCATAGAGCATTTCCAAAGTGATCCTCAAAAGAGCCTATCTCAGTAGATATCCATCGTTATGGTCATTTCACCAAAAAGGTAATTCTGATTCAGAGAAGTGAAAAGATTTTCCCCAAGGTACCTTATCAAGTCATTGATTTCCTCTCCCTCTACTTTTTAACATACAGGTTTACATATTTGTTGAAAGTTCAAATAATGTTTTGCCATGATTACAAATCAGAAGCTTCTCCAGAATGAAAGTGCATAGTGAGGAGAGAGGCAAATCTTTGTAGCTATGGGCTATGCGTTAAGCCAGGACTTTACAAATCAAGTTCTCTCTCTATTTATTTATTTATGTATCATCTAACTATCTACCTGTCTATCTGTCTGTCTATCTACAGGGTCTTGCTCTGTTACTGAGGCTAGAGTTCAGTGGTGTGATATTGGCTCACTGCAACCTCCGCCTCTTGGGCTTGTTCAAAAACTTATTGTATAATATAGGGATTATAATACGCAACTAGGCTGGGCAAGAAATATATTTCATATTAATGGTTTCTAAATATTTATATCAATTTCTCTTAGAGCTTTAAATCTTACTCTCAACATTCAATACCATAGAAAATGCAGAAAGACCCCTGCATCTTGAATATGAAGTGATTTTTCTTTGTTTTTAGTGAACAAAATCATTTGAATTAAGCATCATCTCTCATTCATAAAGCGTAATTATATTACCTTATTTTTTAAGGAAAATCAATAAATCTTATCCTATGGAAAGTTCCTCTTTGACTCAAGATATATTTAATGACATGCATTAGAACTGTTTGGTTCTAGAACTGCACAGCTGAATAGGGAGTAACCCCTAACATTGGGCAACTCACAGTCTAATCAGCTAATTGGACAATTCAGTCATTTACTCAGTAAATACTCTTTAAGTGCTTATGAAACTGGTAGACTTGGCTAGACTCTCAGTTTTCAGTGGTCACCAAAACAGGTCTGTGTACTTGTGCACTTTACAGTTCAGTGAGGGAGCAATAAAATAAATGATTACTGAACAATATTATAAAATGTGAGAAAGAGTAAAATAACCCATGGCATGCAGAAGCTTGCCTTAGCATTGGTACAGGTTGGCCTTCTACTTACATCTGGGCCTTCATGTTCTCTCATTTGAGATAAATGATTTTATAGAATGTTTATGTCTGACAAAGCTACTCTGTGACTATGAGAAATCAAGACTAAGATAATACCACTTAATAATCATGTCTAAACATAGGTAAAACATGAACACTATCAAAGTCACAGAATAACAAATATTGACCTATCTACACTAACGTGACTGCTGCTTCTTCGCCAATTACAACTTTATCCTCAAGATACTCTTCCCTCCTTCTAAAGAATTACTCCCAGTTTCTGAGGGCATTCAAACCAAAGCAAAGCCTCTTTTCCTTAAACCTTCCCCCAAATTAACCTAACAATTTCAAGTCTTACAATAAGACCTTTCTAATTCCCTCCTAGTTACATGCCTTATGGCTCCCAGGTGTGTGTCTTCTCACAAGTTGCAAAGTAATAAGTCTAATTTGTTCGACTATAGGTGTGGTCCCGGTGGTCTTTGTCTGAAGAGTATGACAAAGGCAAAAGTTGAAGGCAGCAATAATAACGCTCCTGTTGCTCCTTTCCTCCCTTCTCCATAGGAATTCTTAGGGGTAAGAAGAAAATGAAAATAGATGGTCATGAACTGTTAAATTAGGAGTAAGAAATATTTTATTCATGTATATATTTATTCATTGAGTCATATGTTAACTTGTCCCAAAAATAACTTATGGTGGAGGATCTTATTCAGCGGATTTTAAGGTACAGAGAAGAGGGCAGCTCCCTGAGAACTGTTACATAAAGACAACATCCTGGCAAAAGAAACACCCAACAATAATGAAAATGGTAGGATGAAGGCACTCCAAATGACTCTGATGTTTAACAGATACCCCTTTTCCCACAGCTGAGGTTCCCCCTACCCTTTTCTTAACCAGGGATGACATATTAATCACCTATTGTCAGGTTCTACCTGGCTTCCTGTCACCATAAGTATCTTCCTCCCTTCATTTGAAACTCTTCATTCCACTCTCCATTCTCAGTCCCTATTCCCTACAGATAGTCTGGTCTCAGGATCTAAAAAAAAAAATAAATTCCATTTTTTAATCTTAAAGAATTTAAGAAGCTCTAGTTCAATCCTCAGACAAATCTAAATCAGTCAAGTCATTATTGGCTTAACCTAATAATTTTCTAGTAGAGCAGTACTATCCCCATAAGGTATATTTAAAGTATGTGGTGACTTAACTTTTACTTGTCACAATGACTGTCCTGCATACGGAAGAATTAACCCATCCAGGATGCTGATAGTGCTCATATTGAGAAACATCTCACCATAGATCTCACATGTCTATCACATCCCACCCTCCTGCTTCTCCACATGCCCACACTGGATACCAGTAATCAAACAGTACTGCCACTGAGCTGGATGTGGCCTCAAAATCTTTCTTAGCATAATAATCCAGGTATGCTTTGTCATCAGATTCAACATGGAAGACAAAACCTATTTCCTATTCCTGTCCGTAACCTTTTTAAAAATGTTCTAAGTTTTGTGGGTACATAGTGAGTACATAAATTTATGAGGTACATTAGACATTTTGATACAGGCATACAAAGCATAGTAATCACATCAAGGTAAATAGAATACCCATCACCTCAAGCATTTATCCTTTCTTTGTTACAAACAATCCAATTACGTAGTTATTTTTAGATGTACAACAAATTACTGTCAACTGTAATCACTCTGCTGTGCTATCAATACTAGAGCTTACACATGCTATCTAATTCTATTTTTGTAACCATTAACCACCGCCCCTTTCCCACCCCCACTGCTTTTCCCAACCTCTGGTAAACATCATTCCACTCTATCTCCATGAGTTCAATTGTTTTAATTTTTAGCTCCCACAGATGAGTGAGAATGTGCATAATTTGTCTTTCCGTGCCTGGTGAATTCCACTTACCACAATGACTTCCAGTTCCATCCATGTTGTTGCAAATGTCAAGATCTCATTCTTTACCACTGCCCTTGACACTCACATTGGAGTCTTCTGCCTGAAAGGGTATGCCACACTGTCTTAGCAGGTGCTGCAGCTTCTCTTCACTGTAGGACCCAATCTCATCAAGCTTGCAGGTACCCTCCTGGAGCAGCCTCACCAAGGCAATGCCACTGCCTGCAAGAGACAACAGTGCTGGTGGGAGGGTGCTGCTGCCAGCCACCAGAGGCCACAGCTAGGCCCACAAAACAGCAAACAGTGGAAGCAGCTCTGTACCAAGCCCTCCCCCAGTGCTGGCAGAGGTGGGACTCAAGGCAGGTCCATGCTTTCTGCAGATATTTGAAGTCTCTAAGAACTGGCTTTCTGCCCTGGAACATCTGAGCAAGATACCCTGCAAAAAGCCACTGAAAAACACCCTAAAGTAAGTCAGCTTTTAATCCAGTCTTCTAAGGTTTTTCAGAACCAAGACCTCAGATGCTTACCATAACTACAGCAGTAAGAAGAGAGCAGCAGCTCTCATTTTAAAAGTGCTCTCTACATAATGTTCCTGAACTGGCTAAAGCAAGAAAACTATGTGGGGGCCTTTAAAAAATAATGCCTGGGGGCTGGGTGCAGGGGCTCACACCTGTAATCCTAGCACTTTAGGAGGCCAAGGCAGGTGGATCACCTGAGGTCAGGAGTTCAAGACCAGCCTAACCAATATGGTGAAACCCCATCTCTACTAAAAATACAAAAAAAATTATCCAGGTCTGGTAGTGTGTGCCTGTAGTCCCAGCAACTTGGGAAACTAAGACAAGAGAATTGAGAATTGCTTGAACCGGGAAGGTGGGGTTGCAGTGAGGCCAAATTGCACCAGTACACTGCAGCCTGTGCCACAGAGTGGGACCCAGTCTCAAAAAGAAAAAGATGCCTGGGTCTTAAAGTATCAATAGTGAATATGAGGTGAGATCTCAATATCTAATATTAGGAAGAAATGTTTGTTTGAGAACCAGTGGATTATAACACATTAAGTACTTATGTTGTCAATTAAGTGGGTCATATTCAAAAATTCAAAAATGAGATAAGATAGAATATAAAGTGTACTGTACTTGGTAAGAAAAAATACTGTTTTGGGAACATTGTTTCAGTTATGGATATACACACTTGCATATGTACGAATATCATTCTGCGTCACGACGAAAAATGTATTTCTTACTGTGAGTTACAGTTTAAAAAAAAGAAGAAGGCTATCACTCTAACTGCATTAAATCACTTAATCTTCCGTGATCTAGGAAGTGGGCAGCTATTATCACACCCTCTTTGTAAATTAAGCAACAATGGCTTAGGGCAAGGAAGGGACCTGACAGAGGGTCACACAGCTACTAAGCGGCATAGCTGGGGATCAAACTCAAGTTGTTAGAAACCTATCTATCCTCTTAACTGCTAGTCCAGGGTTTCTCAATGTATAATCCATAAAACTAGCTGCAAACCATCTGGGAGGTCTGTTTTGAAGGCAGACTCCTTGGCCTGCCCCTACACTTTCTCAGTGAAAACTTTTGGGGATGGAGCCTTATCGGCACTTTTTACAGGTGTTCCCCTACTCAGTGCCGTGTATCCCAGAAGGCTGACAGTGAGCTGCGTGCCCTGCTATTTAATATGGCTGACAGCTCTTGACAGCTCTTCACCACAACTTTAAAATCTAGGAGATTTTGACATGGGCTGTCATTATCCTTCTGGAAGGAGTCTTGCAGCTGGGCCTGGCTCTCTGCCACTGTGCTATCTTGCCATGGACAATATCCCACATTCTTGACCGAGCCTTTTTTTGGACCCCAGTCAGGAACCAGGTGGCCTTACCAGGTACTGGTTGCACATCCAGGTTTTTGTCTTTCTCAGTGTTGACAACCACAGCTCCTCTCATGAGTGGTGGGAAGAAGGGGGCAATAACAGAGGCATCAAATTTGGTGATAGGGATGCTGGCAGGAAATGCCACCTGCTCAATCACCTCTGTCTCCATTGTGGCCCAAAAGTCCTCCACATTTACCTCATTAGAGCCCAGGAATTCAGGCCAGGTGAACTAGAAGGTCAGGATAAAGAAGGCCAAACTGTAGGAGTCACAGAACATCAGCAACACAACAGTCTACCCCATCATTATACACACAGGGAAACCAAGTCTCAGTGAAGGGAAGTCTGACAACCAGGCACTGCCAAGAAGCCCTGAATTTGACAGCTCTGCACCCACCTGCCTTTTGGTCATATTTCTTTCTCCCACACCACAGTACTCTCCCAGGCATGAATAATCCCCAAGTCCCTTCTCT
>PVKP010017969.1:0-12575 GCA_004027715.1 Plecturocebus donacophilus
CTACTTCCTCTCCCACGTGTCGTGTCGTGCTGCAAACATGTCTTCTCCCCCAAAAATGGACAGCCAATAAGCTCAAGCCCCTTCCCCTGGAAGAGGCCCCCTCCTGCCTGGCCCAAGCCCTGCCCCCAGGACACCTGGCCACCTCTTGTGGCCTCCTGGCTCCCATCTCCACGGAGCCCCTGATCCGAAGGGAAGGGCTGCCTCGAAGACGTGCCCATCAGAGCCCGGCTGCCCAGCTGTACTCTGCAGCTCTCGGAAGGAAACACAAATTAAATGCCAACTGATTGTCTCCAAGGAAGAGGTATTAATTTAATGTGAACACTTAACCAGGGCAGCCGATTCCATTACAGACTGGCGGTAATGGCCAGGGCAGGACGGATCACAGGCTGCACGCTGGGGATGGGGGCCAGGTTTGAGAAGCCACTACATCAAGTGTGCCCCAGCACACTGCCACCCACACAGACACACAGAGCTGCTTTCAACCAGAAACAGTGGCCTCCGCCAGGGATGCCAGCAGGCCAGGTCTGTGCAAGGCTGCTCAGGGGAGAGGCAGAGGGGTCTGACATCCATAGGGAAGACCCCTGTGGAAGAGAGTGTACCAGGCTAGGAAGCAGGAGGCCCTGGTTCAAGTCCTGGCCATGTTGCTAATTTGCTGCATGACCCTGAGCAAGTCCTTCCTCTGCCGTGGGCCTCAGTCTCCCCGTCTATAAGGGGATCTCTCAAAATCTCTCTGGATATGATACTTGCAGTGCTATTTGCACACCCTGGATAGGGCCCTTCCTTGGAGTCCAGAAGAGTGACCGCCTCTATCCAGAGTTATCCTGGGTCCCATCAGGGCTCTGACAGCCTGCACTCAACAGCAGACACCCTCTGGGTGCCCTCTCCCTGGTCAAAAAGCATGGTGTGGGAGTATGCATTTGTTCATTTGTTTGCCAATCATTCATTCATTCCATAAACAGTTCCTGAGGGCTTGCTATAAGCCCCACAGGCCTCAGAAAGTCAAAGGGTGTAGGCATTTCTGCAGATCTCTCTAGGAAGGGCAGCAGAGCTGAGAAAGTCATCTGCCACTGTGTGATCCTCTGAGGGCCTGCCTACCTCAAGCTAGGAGCCTTAGTCTCCACCTCTGTAAAATGGGGATAGCAATCCCACCTTGGAGGGCTCATGAACAGCTCAGGAGAGCAGGCTCAAGTGAGACATACAGGTGCCCTTGATGGATGATGCCCATGCTCTTCACTGATGTCACCCTGGCTCTACCTGCCTGGGGGAGGGAGGGGCAAATGGGTGGGTGAAAGTCTGGACCCCCTAAGCAAGGACACTTCTCCATCCTGTCCTGGCCCTCTGGGGACCCAGGAGCAACTGAGAGAGGCAGCACTGAAATGGATTTGCTAAGGAGTTTTCCCAGCAAGGAGGTGAAAGTGAGTCCCGCCGCTAGGCAGGGGGATGAGCTGCATGGGGTCATCACATTCCCCCCACCATTTCCTCGTGACCAAGGGGGCCCTTTGCAGGGCAGCTAGCTGGTCTCTGGGCTCTCCATAGTGAGCCACCAGGACTTGAGAGAGCTGAGTGGGAGAGAACAGCAAGCCCCTAATGGGTCCAGCCCCAACCCCAGCCACACACCCCTCAGGCATCGAGGCCGCCAGCTCCATGCAGGAAGTCCTGGAGCTAGTCCCGCCTCTGCCCCAGCTGGCTGGTGACCTGGGCCAGTCCCTTCCCTCCTCTGGCACCCCTTTCCCATCAGTAATGTAATGATGTCAAACTGGATGGATTCCTAGGGCCCACCCAGCCAAGCTTGATCAGAAAACAAGTTCCTTGATCCCTGGACAAGCACCCCACACTGACCATAAAGCCACCTGACAAACCACAAATGCTCAACAGCCAGCTGGGACATCAGTCCTTGCGTTCCAACCAGTATGTGTAGTGGAGAAAGGAGCATGGGCTCTGGAGCCAGAGGATCCTGGGATCAAATCCCAGCTCTCCATCTTGCAGTTCTGAGACCTTGAGCAAACGAGGACCTTCTCTGGGCCTTGGTAATACCTCCCAGCTCTGAGGGGTTTTTGCCCACATTCCATGGAATAGCGTGTGAAAAGTGCCCAGAACAGTGCCTGGCCTACCATGCGCATGTCATTGGTGTCATCATCCTCAACCTCGAGACCTCCCAATGGCAGCCGCTCAGAGAGGTAGGCAGAGGCTGGGAGAACACTCTAGGACCACACTGTAAGTGAGGAGGTCAGACTTGCACCCAGGACCCTCGGATGCCACAGCCACTATGCTGCATAACAGCCATGTTGTTGAGGGCCATGATAATGAGCTAGATGCCACCTTCACCCAGCTGGGTGGCTGGCAGTACATGGGGCGGGATGGCAGAAGGAAAGAAGCCAGATGCTAATGCCACAGAATCCCCTCATTGAAAACTCTGCTTTCGCCCTCCATACCCCAGAGACGCACCCCAGGAACTAATGGCCATGCTCAGCCTTCGAGGTCTGTCCTAATAAGGCCACTGCAGCAGCAGGTGGGTCCAGGGCAGGAGAGCCCAGCTGGTCTCATGGTACCTTCCAACACACACAAGGCATTTCGGGGTGTTCACCCAGGCCAACTTCTGGCTTCTGTGGGCAACGTGGGGCCTAGGGAACCCCTGGGTCACCTGTCCCGTTGCCAATCTCACGTTCCCATGGTTTTCTGAGCCACCCGTCCAATTCCCCTGTGTCTGTATTTGCCCAAGTTCCCAACATCACTCCCCCTTGGTATCACTTCTTGAAAACAACTTTGGAGAGGCCGAACATGGTGGCTCATGCCTGTAATCCCAACACTTTGGGAGGCTGAGGCAGGAGGATCATTTGAGGCCAGGAGTTCAACACCAGCCTGGACAACATAGTGAGATCCCATCCCTACAAAAATTTTTAAAAATTGGCCAGGCATGGTGGCACACACCTGTAGTCCTAGCTACTTGGGAGGCTGGGGTTGGAGGATCCCTCAAGCCCAGTAGTTCGAGGTTGCAGTGAGTTAGGGTCAGGCCACTGCACTCCATCCTGGGTGACAGAGTGAGACCCTGTCTCAAAACAAACAAAAAACACCATTGGAGAAACTACAGCTCTGTGGACACTCGTAATCCCAGGCAGCATGCTGGGCAGTGTCCTCCCAGGTGGGCACTCACCCCACCCTGCAAAACACCAGGCCACCCCAAGGAGGAAATTGTCTGAAGCAGCATCTCACAGTGAGGAAAAGTCTGCATCGCAAATTGCAAGCCACCATGAAGCTTCTTCCTGGAGCACCACTTCCAACCTCTTCCAGGCTTGGGTACACCTTCATCATCTCCTCCAGGGAGCCTTTCATGACTTCCCCAGAATAAGTCACTACGCCCATTCTGACGTTTCTAGTCCTGAGCCCATGGCTTCATCACTGGCATCCAGGGGCTATAAATTTTCACTTCCCTGTCTCTCTCATCAGACTCCACTCCTCTATGAGAAGGGAAGAATTTGCATTTATTGTAAAATGCTGATTAGGTGCTAATCATTCTACTCCCACCATGTCTAATTCTGTGAGCTGGATCTTATCATTCCCGCTTTACACACTCAGGTAAAATGACTTGCTCAAGGTCAAATCCAGGTCCATGTGGCTCCCAAGCCTGGACAGCCTCTCAATGGTTAGACAGTGTCTCTTCGGCTCTATAAACCCCACTCCCTGCCCGCACCTCCAGCACATCCCTTAGAAAACATCCCCAGATTCCAATGCCAGGGTGACATACACAGATGGGTACACCTGGGGTCACAGTCACTGACCCGGAATAAAGCCACTTTGCCCATGCACTTATTCTCAGCGCCAGAGAACCCAGGTGCAGGAAGGCCTCGGTACACCACCCCCTCCACTGCCAAGGCAACAAGCTGGGGCTGGCATTTGGTGAGCAAGAAAGGCACCAAGCTCTGAAACAGGACGGAACAAGGCTCAAATCCCAACCGTATCAGCCATTGGAAATGGGCAAGTGATTTTCAATCCCCGAGGCTCCCCATTGGTCCATCATAAAGATCCTCCATGCCTCTGGAGCTGCTACAGTTTGTGAAAAGGAGGGTATACACAGGCTCAGAATAAACGGAGGCTCTCATCCCTTTGCCTTCCCTGCCACAGGCTCCAGGGTCTTAGAGAGCAGCACCCTTGTTGCTCTGGTCTGTAAAATGGTCAGTTTCTTTCTGGCTCGACTGTGTTATGGAGATCATGGGGTTACGGGGAGGCTGCAGCCTGTCATCCGGCCCCCGGGCACTGACTGCAGAGGTCCCACCCCTGGCCCCACCAGACCGGGATGCCAGGAGGGGCAAAGGGTCTGCCACTTCTGAGCTGTGTGCCTTTGGCCCAAGCACTTAACTGCCTGTGCTCCAGGTCCCCTAGCTTGGAGTAGGAGCTAACGGAAGCACCTGCCTTGCCAGGCTGTTGTAGTAGATGAGTCAACACACGTTTCACACTTAGCACAGAGCCCAGCTCCCAGCAAATGCTCAACAGATGGAAGCTATGATTTGTCACAGAACATGGCCTTTCTGCTGTCCTCCCTGCCATGGAAAATGGGCAACTCAGTTGGGGGCAGTTTCTCTGAGTACACTCGCCAGGGCCCCGGGCATGAGGCAGGGCACCTGGATGCCAAACCAGCCCCCTCTGCTACCAATGCCTGGCAACACACGAGCTGCCAGACACACAGGAGGACGTCTCATCTCCCTCATGTCCAATTCAGCACCACATCCCAGTGCCTGGCACAAGACCTGGCACCAAGGGAGCCTTGGTGAGTGAGCATTGGGTGTTTCTGGAGACACCCAGGCCCCGCAGCCCAGAAGATCTCCGACAGCTCAACTCAGGCTGGCCGCTGGCTTACACTTCATCTTTTTCCCCCAGGACAGATTCAACAAACATTTCCCAAGTGCTCACCCAGGAGCCAAGTGCTCACCCAGGAGCCAAGTGCCGGGGACACAGAAGTGGATTCAGAGTATTCTCTTCCCACCAAGAGAGAGGAGGCGAGTTCTGGAGCTCTCGCTGGGCAGGACCTCTGGCTCCTCCAGCCTCAGATCCTCAATCCCTTCAACCCAAGAAGCATGGAAGATCTGGGCACTCACTGCCTTGTGCCAGGTAAGCAGGGATGGAAGCGGTGCTCGCCCTGGGCCAGGGGGCATCTTCCTCTGTCCATGAGTGAAGGGTCCCCATCCAAACTTGCCACTACCCACTTGTGCCCAAGGGCAAGTGGGAGGAAACCAAGCATCAACTATCATACTGAAAACACAAGTTCCCTCCAGGGTGGCTGGGGATTGGGGAGTAGAACTGTCACTCTGATCCCTCTGTATCTTTTCTTAATACACGTAACAGACCAGGCATGGTGGCTCATGCCTATAATCCTAGCACTTTGGGAGGCTGAGACGGGCAGATCACTTGAGCCCAGGAGTTCAAGACCAGCCTGGGCAACATGGCGAAACCCCGTCTCTACAAAAAATACAAAAAAATTAGCCAGGTGTGGTGGCACCACCTGTAGCCCCAGATACTCGGGAGGCTGAGGTGAGAGGACTGCTTGACCCCAGGAACTCAAGGCTGCAGTGAGCCAAGATGGCACCACTGCACTCCAGCCTGGGTGACAGAGCAAGACCCTGTCTCTAAATAAATAAATAACCATATAACATATAATTTACCATCTTAACCATTTTTAAAGTGGCATTAAATGCATTCACATTCCTGTGCAACCATCACCTCCACCATCTCCAGCACACTCTCCATCTTGGAAAACTGAAACTGTACCTGTTAAGCAGTAATGCCCCGTACCCCCTCTCCCTGCAGCCCCTGGCAACCACCATTTTACTGTCCGTCTCTGGATTCGACTTCTGGGTACTTCAAATAGCATTTGTCCTTCTGTGAATGGCTTTTTTTTTTCTTTTTTTTTTTTTTTTGAGACAGGGTCTCACTCTGCTGCCCAGGATGGAGTGCAGTGGCACAATCACAGCTCACTGCGGCTTACACCTCCTGGGCTCAAGCGATCCTCTTGCCTCAGCCTCTAGAGTAGCTGGGACTATAGGCATGAGCCACCATGCCCAGTTAATTTTTTTTAAATTATTTTTTGTAGAGTCGGGGTTTCATCATGCTGTCCAGTGAGGCTCAAACTCCTGTTATAGTGTATGTCAAAATTTCCCCTTCTTCTGTATCTTTTTCATTTTGAATGATGCCATGTATACCTGGTCAACACATGAAAATCACCTAAACTTTTAAAAGACAAAAATGCCTGCTCATTTTTCCCTTGCTTTTAAATTACATGAGTGTTTACAATGATTGCACAAGAAATAGAAAAGAAAAAACCAGGTAAGCCAGATAAAACAAAGGTAAAACCCACCCAAATGAGTCCCCCCACTGAGAGAATTACGGTTAACATTGGCTGTCTGTCCTTCCCCATTTTTTCTTATGAGATTTTCTCTTCCTATGGGATTGTTTTTTAATGACAGTGGGATGCAACCATATGTGGTTTTCAAATGTGCTTTTTCCACCTAACAATATACGGCAGCATCCTCCCAAGCAGGTGACACAGCAAGTGGCTGCAGGGCCATTGGTTTGACGTGTCCTCCACAGTCAGCGCAGAGTCCTTGCAATCTAAAAATCACTGTGAACACCTTCGTACCGTCACATTTGCATACACGTCCAGGTATCCCTCCGGGATGCCCAGATTGAGTTTCTGGGTCAAGTGTGCAGTTGTGGAAAAGGCTTTGTGCCCCTCTAAAGCGCTATGTGTGACAAGCTGGAGAGAACGCTCTTTGGCATTCTCTACCACAGCCTCCCAGTTGCCCAGGGAGCCAAGGAAAAGCAGTGTCCTGGGTCCTCGCTCCAGCTCCTCCAGCAACAATGTTTTGTGCCTTAGTTTCCTCATTAGTCAAAATGCTGCCTCCAATGGGTGAAGGAAGACCCCAGACAAATACTGTCCTTCCTTACGGGTGGCCCTCTACCTTCCCCAGGGAGCAAGGGTTGGGAGATCAGGTTCATCTGAGAAATGGCCAGATACTTCTTCTCCAAAAGGGTAGACAGAGGTCTCACCTGGTGGGTGATAAGACCTGGAGAACAAGGCCATGTGCTAGGGTAGTGTAAGGCTGAACAGCATCCCCACCACACCTCCAGCCCCCATCCTGTGCCAAAAACTACATCAAACCTCCAAGGCAAGTATTGCGTTCTCTGCCCAACAGGTTCTACACCCCCTCCCCTTTGTCATTTTCCTCTCTCGCTCTCTTACCTAATGTGACTTCAGGACCCAGCTTAACCCCCTCCAGAAGGCCACCGCTGGCTCCCTGGCCAGGGCCAAGCGCCACTCTTCTGTGCTGTAAAGGCACGGGGCCACTTGCTCCTGAGGTTACTTGTTCCCCTGCTGGTCTCCTCTACTTCACTCATCTTTCTTTTCTCTCTCTCTTTCTCTCTGTCTCTCCCTTTTTTCTTTTCTTTTCTTTTTTTTTTTTTTTTTTTTTTTTGGAGATAAGATATGGCTGTGTCACCCAGGCTGGAGTGCAGTGGCACAATCATGGCTCTCTGCAGCCTTGAACTCCTAGGCTCAAGGGATCCTCCTGCCTTAGCCTCTCAAGTAGCTGAGATTACAGGTGCATGCCACCATACCTGGCTAATTTTTCTATTTTTTTTGTAGAGACAGGGTCTCACTGTGTAGCCCAGTCAGTCTCAAACTCCTAGGCTGAAGCGATCCTCTTGCCTCAGACTCCCAAAGTGCTGGCTTTACAGGTGTGAGCCACTGCACCCGGCCCTCATCTCTTTCAAGAGCAGGCCCATCTCTGGGTCACAACTGCAATTCCAGCACCCAGCACAGAGCCTGGCACACAAGAGGCCCCCAAAATATTCACTGGATTAAAAAGGCCCAGTAAGTGTCATCTCCAGGACCTTCTCTAGGAGATCCAATCTAGGCCAATGCAGCCCTGACTTGCTGTCACCTTGGACATGGCCTCCCTGCCAGCCCCGCCCTGCCAGCCTCAGTTTCCACGCACCTCCACAGTCCAACTCGCTTCTCTGCACCTTGAAGCATGGGCCTACCTTGCCTGGGGCAGATGATGGGAAAGCTGGCATCCACGGCTCTCCATCCCTGGGACATTATCTTTCTGCCTAGGCCTGGCCAAGCCCCCATGGACCCTCTGCCCCATTCCCATCCCCATCCCCAGTGGCTCCTGGCTCTCAGCCTGCAGAGCTCCAGCTCTTGCTTAAATGGAAGCCAGCAGGGGGTCTGAGTAGCAGGTCTTTGGGCACTCAGATCAAAAGGCAGGAGGCCCAGGGGGTCTGTGCCCAGGAGAGTGTGGGGGGCCCCACCCAGGGATATGTTTACAGCTTTGAGAAAAACAGCAACTTCCAAGGCTATTTTGGAAATCTAATATGTACTTTGGGTCTCTCCATTGTTTATTCCAAGTGACTGTGCTGCCCTGAAGGTAAATGTAGGGCACCTCAGGGTAATCTCCCGCACACTTACTCACCCGCAGTGCCCTGGAGCCAGCTGCCTTGGAGTCCAGGCTTCCCTTATCATCTGCAGCCTGAACACATGAGGAGCTGGCTGCCAGGCAGAGCTCACCAGGGAGAGTTAGCACACCTGGCTTGAAAGCAAGGCTCTGCAGCCTTAAGCCAAGTCACTTTCCTAGGACTCAGTATACTCACCTGTAAAATGGGTGAGTATGACCCCACCTGGATTAAATGAGGATGAGCAAACACAAACTGGCTCCAGGTGGGGCAAAAAAAAAAAAAAAAGCACAGAACACAGGATCCCAGGACATCAGATGGAACATCCAGGTCATTCATAAATGAGAAATCTGAAGCTCAGAGGTGGGAGGTGATGTGTCCAGGGTCCCACACAGGCAGGCTGGCTCAGTGCAACTCCAGAGACTATAAGCTGCCTGCCATGTCGCTGGTAAGGGAAGGAGAACATCCTGAAGCAATCTCCAGGAGGGAGGAGGGAAGAGTGACAAGGATCCTGCCAACCAATGACACGTGGGGCTTGTGCCACCAAGGATGGGTGATGGCCACGGCCACCTATCTGTGCAGCGCCATCCTTGTCCTCACTGGCTAGAAGGGGCAGGTTCCAGCACAGCTGAGACAGGTAATTAGACCGAAAACACGAGCACCAAAAGAATTAGTGACTAAATACAGCTCAAGGGGATGGACTCATTACTTATTCCCCACCTCCTGTCATCAAGGCAGGCCCTGGCATCCAACCTGATGTGAACCAGTAGGGAGGGCAGAGGCAGGGCACCAGGCAACCCCACAACACACACACGAGAGTGTTCCTCCCACCTACCCATGGGGCTGGAGAAAGAAGTCAGTCCCCTAAAGATGGGAGGGGGAGGCCGGGCGCGGTGGCTCACATCTGTAATCCCAGGACTTTGGGAGGCTGACGTGGGCAGATCACAAGGTCAGGAGTTAGAGACCAGCCTGGTCAACATGGTGAAACTCCATCTCTACTAAAGATACAAAAAATTTAACCGGGCATGGTGGTACACACCTATAATCCCAGCTACTCAGGAGGCTGAAGCAGGAGAACTGCTTGAACCCAGGAGGCAGAGGTTGCAGTGAGCCAAGATTGTGCCATTACACTCCAGCCTGGGCAACAGGGCGAGACTCTATCTTAAAAAATAAAAAAAAAAAAGGATGGGAGGGGGAATGAAATGGAGCAAAGCTTCCCAGAGACCCTTCTGCGACTGTAAAGCTCCTCGAAGGGCATCTTGATTGGAGTTTGTCATCTCGCCCCCATTCTGCTGATGGAGAAACTGAGGCTCACCAAGGTACAGTGACTCATCTAGGGTCACATAATCATAAGAGCATTATGGAGGCTCCCATCAGCCTGGCCCAGCCCCCAATGGAGGGCAGAGCCCTGGGCTCTCAGATGGATGGAGGGTCCTCCAAAGGGAATCTCCCAAGTGCTGCCCAGATGCTGCCAGGCACCCCACACAGGGGAGGCAGAGGGTCACTAGCCCCAGCTGTGCAAAAGAACCAGCACCAGCACAGCCTCTGTTCTCCCTGAGATTTGGGCCTTGAGCCACAGGATTCCCAGCCCAGACTCAGCAAAAAGCCAAAAGGAGATGGTCCAGGTCCAAGGGACAAGAAGGAGCTGGCCTGCAGGAAAGGAAGGGGCCATTTGCAGCCGTCCCCTGCCCCTTATCCCAAAACACTTTGACATCAGGCAGAGCTGGGATGGGTGTCCAACTCAGCCACTCCCCAGCTGGTGATCTGGTAAAAGTGATTTTACCTCTTTGAGCCTCAGTTTCCTCATCTGTAAAATGGGAATAACAACAGTACCTACACCTCCCTGGGTGGTGAAGAGCCCACAAGATCATAAACACCAAACGCCTAACATTATTTTGCTCCTCTTAGCGTGTAGGCACCACCTCCAGCTGCAGGGAAGGCTGAGAGGGAGGCGGCTGGGAGGGCTGCTACAGTGTCCAGGGCCCTGGGCTCGGCTAAGCTGCGCCATGCTTCCCCTTAGAGGCTTTGGCTCTGGGTTCCCTCTCCCATGCTGGGACTGGGGAACTGTCTGGTGTCCAGAGTGACCAAGTGCCCAGCACATGGTAGGCCCTCAACCAGGCCAAGAGGCCACCAACCATCTAAGTGCCCAACACATAGTAGGCCCTCGACTGGTACTGACTGAATGAATGAGCTTGTGAGCTGGAGCCACAGGGCATAGCCACCAGCAGGGAGTTCAGGAGAGCCCAGCTCTGCCTGTGCTGGCTTACTGTGTGGCCTCTAGCCATCCCTGTGCCTCTCTAGACCTGCACAAGGAAGCTGGGACCACATCTGGGACGCAGACTCCCCCCCCCACCTTCACACTCAGGGAGTCCCTGCAGGGAGGAGAGCCTGCCCAGTGGGGAGCCCTTTCCCAACTGGCCTGATCCCCTCCAGTGACAGACGGCAGGGGCCACGCCTACCCCTGCAGGCCCTCAAAGGCAGCAGACAGTCTCCTCCTGGTGACTTTGCCTCTTGACAGATGGGACACAGTGTGGTATCTGTCAGGCCAGATGGCCTGGTTGGCCCCAGGGGCCGGGACACCAGCTGAGAGTCCAGCCCTGGCAGGCAACACTGCTTAACCCCTTCTTGCCCCAGCCACAGAAGCCAGTGTCCCCCTGGCAACTTAATCACTGAGGTACACTCAGGCCTCCTGTCCTCTCCCCTTGGAGGTGAGGGGCCTCCCTGGTGCCTCAAGAGCCAAAAGGGAGTCTGGGAGGCTGTGGGATGAAGGGAAGACACAGGATGGATGGGAGTGGAGGAGGTGCCACTGCTCGGACCTAAGGGCAACCCAGGACTGCCAGGAATCGGCCAACCCAGGGAACCAGCAGGCAGAAGCACTGATTCCAGGCCAGGAAGCCCTTTGTGGCCACGTGAGGATGGCTGCTCTGCTTCAGGGACATCTGTCTGGGGCAGGGACCACCAGGCCAAGAGGCCACCAGCCACCTTTATCAAGCCCCCTACCCAAACCACAGAAGCAGCATTGCCCCATGAAGAAGGACAGCCAACTCTGACAGGCTGTCTGAATGGCTGTGGACGTGTTGCTCAATCTCTCTGGGCCTCAGTTTCCCCATTGGGAAAGATGGGACCAGAGTGATCCCTGGGATCCAGGCCACTTCTGGCTAGAGGGCTCCATGACTCCTGGAAAAGGAATGTGCCTCCTCCCCAGAAACTTGTGGGATCCTACAGGGACCAGCCAGATCTTTTCTGCATAAAGATCGTGCCTCAACTTATATCTGAGTCAAGGCACAGTCTCTCAGGAAGTGGAAAAAAGAGAGATTGTAGGTGGGAAGAAGGTACACAGCAAGATAATGGTGCTGCCTTGAGAACTACCAGGCAACTGATATTCAATCACTTTCCTACTCCGTGAAAGGCTAAACAAAGGGGAGATGCAGCAGTAGCGATTATGGTTAGACACCAGGAAGCACTTCCCAATAAAAAAGGCCACAAGGACACTGGACAGCCTGTCTCAGAAAGGGCTCTGGAATGGGCTTCCTAGGCAATAAGATATTATGGCAGTATTTGCAATGGTCCTAGCCCCAAGATGAAGAAGGAACAGATAACCTCTGGATACCCCCGGAGGAAAAGAAGCCAGTGTCCAGTAGGGTAAAGTAAACAGGGCACTGGAGTCTCTCTCCTCATGGGCTCAGCCAACCTGCTGTTCCAGACGCGGGAGGGTGTCATCTCAGGGCAGAGCATGGCCAAGCTTGGCTCTAGTCGGGGGCCTGCATGCTGGTTCAGGAGGCACCTCTGGAAGTCTCTCAGAACAGAGGCTGCCAACAACTCCCAAAAAGCCAAGAACACATCAAAACAGCAGAGGAGGGAAGAGCTAGGTAAGGGGGCTGCCAGCCAGGAGTGAGAGCTGTTTGTTAACACAGCAGAGAAGCAGAAACATGGGGCGAGGACCTACAGACTGACTTTTAGCCCCAGCTCCACCACTAACTTGCCATGCAACTTTGGGCAAGTCACTGCCCCACTCTGACAAAAGGGAGAGAAAAGTCTAACCAATCTCTATGGACTCTTCCAGCCCTAATTAACTGTCGCTTGGCAAGCTCCCCAGAATCCGCAAGCTCCCAGTTCATGCAGTCTCATCCCCA